>QEPC01001423.1:8772944-8805053 GCA_003113815.1 Sphenodon punctatus | reverse complement strand
GCGCGGTAAAAGCTGCTGCCGCATCAGCCCTATATGGGAACCAGACACGTAACACACCACTCTAGACAATATATACAATGCGAAAGATTCAAAAAGGGTCATACTTAGCTTTCAAATGGGAGCCAGCTTCTCACTCTGATTACTGGCGCTGGTTGATTCCCAGTGCCGACTTTTAATCCTGAAGTTCCGCCTCCCACTGTGCCTGTAGCCGTGCAGAACGCCACGGCAGCTCAGGCACTGACCCCATGCTCTGCGGGGTCACCAGAATTGACGCAGTGCCACTATCAGCTGGGTCGGTCACCATAGCAACCGGAGGCAGCCGTGGCACTGCAAGGGGAGTGGGAGTGGTGGTAGGGAAGGGGTCACCAAGGCGCCCTCGGAGCCCCCAGCTGACAGGATGGAACCCCACCCCGAGGCTGCTGGAGGAAACCCCTGGTCCCACCCCCTCTCCCTCTGCCACCAGGAGGGGGGGAAGTGTCACCCAACAGAGGCCCAGGAGCCCCAATCCCAACTCTGACCCGGCTCCGGGGAGGCAAGCTGTTGCGGGGGTGAGTCCAACCATCTCCCAGTCCCCTAGAAACTAGAGCAGCTGGAGGAGATCTACTGAGCAGCTCTACTCAGCACTAATTCCATTGTGCCCCCTCTGGCCCCTCAAGGAACTGCATGACACCTTCTTAACCCCCTCCCTGCAATTGATTTTCCATTCTTCTTTTCTCACCACACCCTGAAGAGTCGCTGCATTGTATTCGCTCCATAGAGTTCTCAGGAGATGAATATTTTAAAATCATCCTTCTTTTCAATTTCACAAGCAATCCAGAAAATGTTTAGCTTGTGTCAGGATCACTGATGGATGTTTTCTTTCTTCTCCATGCAGGGTCCCTCCCATCTCCAGCTTGTTTACCAAGCCATGATGAGTCTCTTTCTCCATCTGACTGGCATAGACTTCCATGGGGAGACCCACTCAGGCCTGGGTATCTGAGGGCAGAGCAGGGCCCTGATTGGATTAAGCACGGCCTGTTTGGCTTCACTGGATAATTCATCCTTTGCAGATCCCTATTGATTTATTTATTCGTTCTCTTTGCTTGTAGAGATGAATATCATTGTTCCTGTAAATTACCAACCAGGCAATGCTGGAAAGCAGCCATCTTCTGGGCAGACAGCCACAGGAAGAGAGCCTGTGCTGACTGACTTGGAAGTATCACGCTCACTTACTCATAAGCCAGGCTGATCATAACCCGTCTCCTAAGTAGAAAATAATAATAGTGGCCAGTTGGGGATGCCAGAATTGTTGTGTTGGAGCAGGCCCATGGTTATCCTAGGTCAGCAGTCTCTCCTCAAGAACAGCTCATAGCAGGCATGTCGCAGGGAAGACCTTCCATGCTTAAAGTGTTTTAAAATGCATGCATTGCAATCCAGACAGAACCAAGGCTTAATTCAGGGGTGGGGAAGCTAAGGAACCCCTGGGGCCAAATGCAGAGCACAGTTAGTTTTTGTGTGGCCACTTTCCAGCTCCTGGTTCTGGCCCCTAGATCAATTTCCTACTCCCAAGCACTGCAAAAATGAGCACAAGGTAATGGAGCAGAAATGAGGACACAAGGACAGAGGACAGATTTTTGGCATAGATCCCACCTCTTCCTGAGCCCTGAAGTATTGTTGCCCACAACTTCTATGCGGCCCTTGGAGCTTGTACTAACTTTCGAAGTGATCCCTAGGAGAGAAAAGATTCCCATGCCTGGCTAATTTGTCCCAAGGCTCAGACCTAGCATCTCATTCCTTTCATGCCATGGCTCAGTCTTGGTGTTGGAGTGACAGACATATAGAGCAGCCAGGCTCAGTTGAACAGACTTATGGGCTTAAAAAACAACAAACTACAAAGCATGAAGGAAGAGACAAACCTTATTGTCAGACAGAGTCTCTGGTAGCTACAACGGATATCTGGTCTGGAGACTGCATTGTAACCGACAAGTCAAATTAGCTGGGATCTGAGATCTACCTTAAGTCCATTTGAAAGTCCTGAATCATGGAATGTTTGGGAATTAATTACATCACTGAGGAGTTACAAGATGTCCAGAGGAAAGATAGTTAAGGAACTAATATCAGCTTTACCGTAGCTGTCTATTAGTTCACTAATTTATTCATTACAGCCATCTCGATATTCCTTACTCAATGGGTGACTCTCTTAAACATGAATGGGGGATCAACCTTGTGGTAGCTACTACGCAGCATAGACAAATGTTCATGCTGTTCCATATTTATGTTGCTGCCTAGGGATTCTAACCAACGGGGGATGTCTATTAGGTGGCAGCATAAATAGTTGAAGCCCAAAAGCCTTGCTGTTGAAATTGACACAGCAAAGCTCCCCAGTGGTGAAACTGACAGTGCAAAAGCCCATGCTGCAAGGCAAAACTCTCTGCTGGTGAAACTGACATGGCAAAGCTCCCTGCTACAAGGCAAGGCTCCCCACTGGTGCAATTGACAAGGCAAAGCTCCCTGCTGCAAGACTACTCACTAGTGAAATTAACAAGGCAAAGCTCTCTGCTTCAAGGCAATGAAACTGACAATGCAAAGCTCTCAAGGAACAACTCTCTGCTGCAAGGCAAAACTCTAGGGGTGGGACTATCGGGGAATTACCGGTTACCAGTTTTACCAGTATCGGTTTTATCAGATACCGGTTTTATCAGTATCGGCATATCGGGTTTTTTAACATTGCCGATTTTTCAGATCTTTAACATTGCAGCCATTTTTAAAATGGCCGCAATGTTAAAGATCTGAGAAATCAGCAATGTTAAAAAAAAAATATGCCGATACTGATAGTATCGGTTTTATCAGATTAATCTGATATCGCCAATTATCGACATTATCAGATTAATCCAATACTGATAGCCCCATCCCTAAAAAGCTTCCACTGGTGAAACTGACACGGAAAACCTCACCATGGCAAGTTTAGGGTTGCTTTCACACGTGGGAATGTGTCCTTAGAAGGTTGGGAGAGGGGAGGCACATGCAAATCAGGCGCATCTTTGATAATGTGGGAATGCCCAGAGGCACGACTGAAATTTTTTTGTGCATTTACAAGGGTGATTGACAGAGATGGATTTCGCAGCTCAGTCAATCAACTTTGTAAACACACATAAAAGCTTCAATCTCATGCCTCTGGGGCGGCATTCCTGCATGATCAAAGATGCACTCAATTTGCATGCGCATCCCCTTTTCTGACCTTGTGAGGACACATTCCTGTATGTGTGAAAACATCCAAGGCTGTTGAAAATGACACAATGTAGTTCCCTGCTGGGGATCGGTCAGAGAATACCAAGCACATGCAGTTTCTGTTATAAAAGAGGGACCCTTCATGTTAGGTTTGCAGCCATTGTAGAGTTAGTTTGGTCCTGCTTGGTCCTAATCATTCGGATTCTTGAACAGCAAGAACTTCATGGGTTAGTCTGAAAGATGCTGGGTAATTCCTGCTGCAGGTGAAACCCACATTTAAGAGCAGTTTGAGGAACATTCAAATTGTCCAGAATTGTGCGTGTCTCTACCTAGCTGAGGCAGAGGCTGAATTCAAATTCAACAATTTGAATGTTCCTCAAACTGCTCTTAAATGTGGGTTTCACCTGCAGCAGAAATTACCCAGCATCCTTCAGACTAACCCACGAAGTTCTCGCTGTACAAGGATCTGAATTTCACGGAGAGAGACTGTGACTCCTCACCTCCTCCTGCTTTTACCTGTGGAGTGGGGGCAATGCCTAGGTGCCGAGCTAGGAATCTAATGCTGCAGGAAGGGTGTGGGGGTGGAGGAAGGGTGGAAGGCTGTGGTTTGAGGCAAGTGCCTCAAGGCTGGTGGAAGGCTGCAGTTTGATGGAAATGTAATTCACATTTGCCCAGGTCTGAGCCTTGGGTGCTGCCTGGAGTATGTCTGAGCAAGGGAAGCTGGCAAGCTGTGGAGGTGGCTTGGCTCAGTACTACAAGGGTTGCCCTGGCCTTGTTCGGTGTGTCTATTAATACTCTAGCAGCTAAAGCTAATAGAAGACTCATGACATTTTATTTATTTATTTATTTATTTATTTAACCATTTCTACCTCGCCCCATCCAGCCTCATGGCATATTGGAGTGGCTTACCTAGTTTAAAACAAAACAAAAATATACATAAAGGGGGTGGGTTACAAAGACAATAAATACAATAACAGGAAATAAGACCCACTGGCTAAAAATCCCACCCCTTATCCCTTTACCCCCCTCCCCCAAAGGCCTGGATGAACAAGCAGGTCTTACAGGCCCGGCTGAAAGCCAACAAGCTGGAAGCCAAGCGAGCCTCCTCTGGGAGGGAGTTCCACAGCTACGATGCGACCACCGAGAATGCCCGCTCCATCGTGGCCCCCCAGTTTACCCAGGGGACCTCCGAGAAGGCGCCCCCGGAGGCTCTTAGAGATCGTTCCAGGGCCCGGGGAGTGAGGCGGTCTCTCAGGTAAATCATACAAACATGAATGAGGTTAGAGATACAGAATGAAAAGTCTGGACTCGAAATGTGAGTCAGAAACAAGGGCATAACATGAGCATCAAGTACAAGTGGATGCCCAGCTCTGCCCTCTGCTCCTCATTGTTCTCCCCTGTTAACGCCCCCCACGTCCTTGTCTTCCTTCACTCCCTTGCAGCCCTCCCACCCCCAATGCTCCTCTTTCCCCTGCTGCAGTTTTGCACTGTCTGCATCTTTGGCTCCTCCCATTTCAAACTTGCTGGACAGGTAAGCAGCAGTTTGATTGGCTGGTTATTTTATTTTTTTCCTTTAAATTTTTTTTTCCTTTTCTGCCCCCTTGACTTAGACTTGAGGCTTAAGAGAAGGAGATTCACAGCTGGCAATGGGTATGTATTGTAGCTGGCAATGAAATCAGCAAGGATAATGAAGGGACACCCAACAGATTTCTCAGTGTGGATGACTGGTATGTGGCAAGTGGTGAAGTGGGCTGGACTAGATGGCCCCTGAGGTACATTCCAGCCTTGTGACTCTGTGACTCTAAATTTGGCTGATTCCTGTTTAAGCCTTGTTGGTGGAGGCCATCGACCAGATGGCTCTGAGGCATCCGCTCCCTCAGCAGCAGTTCCTCAGGCCTCCGTGCTTTACGGAGGACCTGAGGGTGTTGAAGCATGAGGGGCAGTGGTTGGAGCGACAGTGGCACCATTTGCGTGCTGAAGCCAACAGATTGTGACATAGAGCTAGTTTACATGCCTATGTCATTGCTGTAAGGGCAACAGAAAAGGAGTTTTTTGCTGCCCGCATAGCCTCTGCTAAATCTACTTCAGCAGAGCTTTTCGGGGTGGTGAGGGGTTTGGTCGGTCCTCCCTTTCTCCACCTGGAATTGGAGTCATCTAGTGCCCACTGTGACATGTTTGTTGATTATTTTTCAGAGAAAATCACCCAGATTCACCACGACTTCGATGTCGCACTTATTGCAATGAATGAACCAGAGGTTGTGGAAGCCCCGCCAAGTCTGATTTTGTGGGATCAGTTCCTTCACCGTGAATTGGATCAGGCCGTTCGACCCTGCTAATTCTATTTGACCTGTCGGCAGTTTTTGATACCGTTGACCATGAGATGTTGGTGACTTGCCTGCAGGACTGAGCCAGGGTGGGAGGGATCATTCTTGAATGGTTCCAATCGTTCCTTGTTGGAAGAACTCAGCGTGGGGTGCTCAGGGACTGTTTTTCGTCCCCTCGAGCTCTCACGTGTGGAGTCCCACACGACTCCATTCTGTCCCCTCTCCTGTTCAACATGTATATGCAGCCACTTGGTGAGGTCATGAGACAGTATGGGGTGTTTTGTCATCAATATGCTGATGACACCCAGCTATACCGCTCTTTTTCTCAGTTGTTTTCTCTGTTTCTGCCTTTTATACTGTGTTTTAATTGTTTTAATTGTTTTTTATTGTTGTAAGTCACCCCAAGCTGCCTGTGGCAGGAGGGGCAGGGTAGTAAGTTTTTTAAATAAAATAAATAAATAATACATTTTTCATCCGACTCAGGCCTGGCAGTCTCTGTGCTTAGTACCCAGTGTCTGGCAGCTGTGAGGAACTGGATGAGGGTGAGTCAACTGAAGTTGAATTCCGACAAGAGGAGGTGATGGTAGTAGGTAAGGTAGTGAATGTGGTGGTTCCCATCACTGATGGGATCCGCCTTCCCCTGACTTTCCAGGTTCACAATCTGGGTGTGCTCCTCAATCCTCAGTTCCACCTGGATCTCCAGGTGGGGGCTGTGGCGAGGAATGCGTTCCGCCAATTACATCTGGTGCGATGGCTTTGGCCATATGTTTCAGATAGTGACCTGGCCACCATCATCCATGCTTTCATTACCTCAAGACTGGACTATTGCAACGCACCCTACATGGAGCTACCCATGGTGACAGTTCAGAGACTGAAGCTAGTGCAGAATGTGGTGGCCCGTCACCTTGTGGGGTCAGGCCATCATGAGCAAATTACACCGGTGCTCCAGGCTCTGCACTGGCTGCCGATAGTCTTTCAGGCCCTATTCAAGGTGTTGATTTTGACCTACAAAGTCCTATACAGCCTTGCCCTGACTTACCTGTGGGATTGCCTCACTCCCCATACCCTGGAGTGACCTTTCTCGAGGTCTCCTGTGTGGCCCGGGGGGCCACTATGAATAGGGCATTCTCCACCTAAGCTGTGGAACTTCCTCCCGGCCGAGGTCCGGTTGGCCTCAGATCTCCCTTCCTTCCACCATATGTGTAAGACCTGGATGTTCCACCTGGCTTTTGGAGAGGGAGATGGGGTGTAGGGTGTGGGTTATATTTGGAAGTGGTGGTTCTGTTTTCCTTCTCTTTTATTGTGTTATGGATTTGATGTGGTTTTATGATGTGTGCTGCTCCGGGCTCCCTGGAGCAGGAGGAGAGGATAGAAACTTTTAAAATAAATAAAATAAATAAATACCCTCTCCCTGGTTATCTAGGCTTGTGCTATCAGTGTCCCACGCTGCCAGGGTCCAGCCCAGGCTCCTACCCTGGCCAGGCTCAAGCCCAGTTCAGGTGAGTATCTCCTGGATTCACTCTCTCTGTCAATCTCCTGTCTGCTCTCTCGCAGATTAGGTAAATCCTTCGTTCCTTTACAGTAGTCATACCACCCCTTTTAAACTGTTGGCTTGGTGGTTGGCGTTGCCTGCATTCTCCACCAATATGTGGCAAGGATGGACTTACTTCAAGTGAGTCCTGGGAGGATTGGGTCCCTTTCAGTCACTCACTCTCATGGGATTTAGCATGTTTTACAATCCTTTCATGCTCTATACAGTTCATAGCAATTGGTAAAAACAAATGTGCAGCTGGCACACCGTCTGCACATCCTGGAGAGGTCAGGAAATGGAATAAATGTTTCCACAGTCTGACACAGCTGGAGAGGGGGGCAGGGAGAAATGTGTGGCTGACCCTGCCCCCACACTACAGCTGGAACCCCGCCCCTTGCCATGATTTTAGCCATGGCTGCCAAGAACAGCCATGGCAAACCCCCCACGGAGGGCTGGTTTGGCATGGAAACAGATGTTCCCACCCAGTTCAGACTACTATGGTCCATCTGGGAAGCCCTTGAGCCTGGACTGTGTGGGATCAGTTCCTTCACTGTGATTTTTATTTAATTTTATTTATTTATTTCTATAAAAATAAACAAAAAATAAAATGATAGAATGAAAATGAATGTTTTCCTTTATGAAAAAAAACCCAAATGAAGGAGGTTTTGTAAACAAACAAAAAAAGAACCATGTGCCTGCTGCACACTCTTAGGGCCTTTTTAAACAAGCGGGATTTTTCCCTCAGTTTAAACCTGCAGCTCTTGGAAACCTCAGGGGGAGGGGGGCTTTAGATGCTCCTCCATGAGCCCAAAGTCGCCCGGGCACCATTAGAGACAGTGGTGCTGAGCGACTTCTGGGTGTTTTGAGACGCAGCTTAGATAAGACATCAATTATCGGGATCTTATCTATGTTGCATCTCAAAACATCCGGGAGTCATTTGGGCCGCTGCTCCTAATGGCGCCTGGGTGGTTTCCGGTTCATAAAGAAGCATCTAAAGCCGCCACCCTCCCCCCCCCATGGAGGTTTCCAAGAGTCGCAGGTTTAAACTGCAGGATAAATCCTTCTCATTTAAACAGGTCCCATGTGGCTTCTGAAGAGAGAGATTAATACAAGAAGGAAGGGAGTTTTTATGAAATTGGAGTTTGGGAGCTAGAGAATATATGTATACCTTATGTATTGTGGCTCTTGACCATATGAAGATTCTGCACATCTCAGAGAGTTCCTGAGGGCATCTTTTCCTACAGAGTTTTGAGTAGAAGTCAAATAGGCATTTCTATGGTTGCAAATATTATTCAGATTTTTTAATAGCATGCTGAATATCTGAAGAATTACATGCCAACAAAATGATATTCATATCTTTTTCTCTTCAGATATTTCAGTTTCCTTCTTTTGGCTATTTCATTATTGCAGTCACTTTGGTACTGGATTATATCATTATGGTACGATTAACATTTGGAGCACAGTAGTGATAATAATGTCATGTTAGGATCCTCGCCAGAGCAAGAGGCTAAGCAGAGCCACAGGTCAGATTCCAGAGCATCAGAAAACTCCAGCATCTGGTCCATGAGAGATAGGCAAAAGGCATAGACTGATATTCAGGCAGAAGTCAGCATGCAGGGAGGATTTCAGTCCAAGAAGGATCGAGAAGGGAACAGGAGCAGCTGGGGTGCAGGAGGAGAGGCAGGAGGAGCCAGATCTTGCTGTGACCTGGGAAGCTATATAGGAATTTCTGCCCTATCAAGGTGTGGGTCAACCATGGCCAATCAGGAGCCTGGAAAGATGGAACCAGGAATGCAAGAGGCCATAGGGCTGTAATTCCACTGCTTCATCACAACAGCCTAGAGGCAGTGTGGGTCCTGCTTCTAGCCACGAACACAAAGGACTATGTTACCTTTCCCTTTGCCTGACATGCCAAATGAAAATGCCAAAGTGATCCTTATAACTGAAACAGGCACTTGCTTCAAGAAACAAAGTGGGAGCTCCAGAAGCAGTTTGTATCTGCTTTCCTGAACCCAGTTCAAAGCAGAGAAAATCACTGGATAGTCTGGCACATCTTGACCCCAATGTGCACTGCTAGGCTGGCATGAGATTCCAGCCGGTTGCTCTCTGATGTCTTGGCTCTTTCCAGTGCACGCCATGTGGTTCAATACTGCAGTGACAGTTATGTGGCCTATTGCAGAACTTGTCCTAGTGCTTCCTTCGATTGAAGCCTCATTAGAGCGAGTGCTAATGGGTGCCCATTATTTCTCCTAACCAGACATAAATCACTCTTCTGCCAGCGACTCCCTTTCTCCTTGTGCATGATGATTTCTCAGCTGATTAAAGCTTTAGCAGCTGTTAATAATCTGAGGAGCTGTCAGCAGCGAGGGGAGGTGGGTGGCATCTTGTTATTTTGCACATAATTGTCTCAACAAAGGCTACAAATAGTCACTTGAAAAAGGCAAGCTGGCCCTTTAAATGCTCCCCACACTTTCATCTCAGCTCCGGCAGCTTGGTGGGTCCCCCAGCTCAGATCAAAGTGCCTCGCTAATTCAGGAAAGGCCTGTCATAACCAGAGAAAAGGCCTCCCCCATCGGGGATTTGGGAACCCACTCAGTTGCTTCCCGGTTCTGTCGCCAGCGCTATTGTTAGGGCCTGAAGTTGAGAAACACCCCGTGTCAGCCTCACCCAGCAATACCCCAATGTTAGCTGTTTTATTCATTTACACCAGTTAAAAATTCATGGCATCTGAAGTTTAATTAGAGCTGCCTAAGTGGATTGATGGCTTGCCAAGCTGTGTGCGGGAGGGAGCCAGAGGGGCTGTGGGCTAATGAAATGTTTAATGCCGAGGCCTGTAATGAGAGCTTAGTTTATAAATAAATGTGAGTGGTATTCTTGCACACAGCCCCAACAGCCTCCCCTATACCAATGGGGAGTGGATGGGACCTGAGGGGCTTGTGAGGGACAGGGAAAAGCGGGTAGCCAACGTTCACGCTTTCGCCCACCAGTTGCAAGGGCACCTGTGGTTCAAGATAGTCCCTCAGGGTCTTATAGTGGCTATGGGAGCAGGCTACACGAGCAGGTCCCAGCCGAAGGTCATCATAGGGACTGGTGAATAACACGGTGTCCACTCTATGTGCCCCCACACGTACAGGGTCCAGGGAAGGGGTGTGTGGTTCAGTGGTGGTTCAGGGGCAAGGGGCCCAGGACCCAAAGGACACCAGAAGGATGGGATAGGACACTCACTCGGGGACAGGGGAACACGGCAGATAGGGGAAGGTAATGTTCACTCTCGCACCAAGCACTCGTTCCTCTCACTCACCCAATCAATCACTCACCGCTCCAGGCACTCGCTCAATCTCCCTCTCTCGCTCTCTCTCCTAGATCCTCTCACTCGGCTCAATTTGCTATCGCAATGCTCAGGGGCCAGTCTCACGGTACCACATCCGATCACCAGCAACCCTGAGTGCATCTGCGAGGCTTAAGTAGGGCTGTCCGGGCGCCTCGCCTGAAGTCGCATGGAACACCGCAGCCCCACTTCCGGTTTCCTCTCGCGCATGCGCCGGGAGTCCTCGGTTAGCTGGAGACCATGGGACGCTGTGCCGTTGAGCGCGTCCACAGGGTCAGGTGATCCTGACAAGGGCGGGGGCGTACTCTGGAGCGGAACCGAACGGCGGCACCGGGGGGGAGCCCCCGCACGCGCCCTCGGCCCTGCGCTTTCCTTATCCCTCACCCCCAAGCCCTGACAGGGCTTTTGCCTTCCCTTAGCTGTGCCTTCCAGCCCCTTAGAGCCAGGGCTGGACTTACTGAGGGGCCGCCGTCCAGGGCCCCATGCTTGCAGGGGTCCCGTGGGTTTGGGTTTAATACGTTTGATTTATATATTTTTATTTTATTTTTTGAATTGGGGTGGGCGGGGGGCAGCAAGAGTGAGGGAGAGGCAGAGGCCCCACCTCTCCCACACTCCGTGCCCCCCCCACTTCCTGGCACAGTCTCGTCCAGGGGAAATGAAGGAGAGAGAGGCAGAAGCCCCGCCTCTCCCTCATTTCCACTGGCCAAGAGACTGACAGGCAGGAGGGGACCCATGGAGTGAGGGAGAGGCAGGGCCTCTGCTTCTTCCCTCACTTCTGCCAGAAGTGAGGGAGAAGAAGGCAGAGACCTCACCTCTCCCTCACACCACTGGCCCCCTCTGCTGCCTGCCTGGCTATTTCAGCCAGGGAGAATGAGGGAGAGGCGGGCCTCTGCCTCTCTCTCCCTCATTTCCCCTGGCTGAGAGACTGTGCCAGGCAGCAGGGGGGGGCAAGCCTGGTGCAGGGATCAGGCCGGAGGTGGCGGCGATGGCGGTGGTGGCACCGGCAGCAGATCAGGTAAGTGATCCGGTCGGAATTCAAATAGTCACTCAGGCTTGGGGATGGGTGGAGGGGAGTGCCCCTCCGCCCATCCCTGAGTCCAAGCCCAGTAAGTGCACCACCACCCCCAGACTGGGGAGTGCCCCCTGAACCCAGTTCAGAGCCCATATGAAGCCCCGCTTTTCTTCCCCACCCTGGGCCCCACTTAAGGTAAGGCCAGCCCTGCTTAGAGCGCACAGTCCTGCCTGTCCCTTCCTGTAAACTGGTAGATGCTGTTTACATCCCAAAAGGGGCAGTATGTGCTGTGGGCAAAGGGACAAAGAGTTGGAGAAGCAAGAGGGAGACCTCAGCAGGTGCTGTAAGCACCATGGGGACAGAGAATGCAAGACGTGAAGCAGACACACTAGAAGGTGGACCACAGCAGCAGGGTCAGGGAATGTGAGGTGTGAGCACGAGTTCCACAGAGGCAGGGACAGAGAGTGTGAGGCATGAAGACAGAGTGCAGCAAATGCCACAGGGAATGGACAAGAAGCATGAGGCACAAGCAGGAGATGCCAGAAAGTGCCATGTGTGCCACTGGGCAGGGACAAGGAGTGCGCAGTGCAAGCAAGGAGACACAACATGAAGGCAAGAATGTGGAGTGTGAGACAGAAACCTCAGAGGGGAGAACATGATGGGGAAGGGACAGGGAGGGAGCATGTGCAAGGCCTCTGCCTTGAACTCTTGGACTCTGGGATGCTGGAGCCATCTCTGGCTGCCTGCACCACAATTTGGGTCTCAGGCCAGCCTCCTTCCCTCTCTTAGCCCTTACCCTGTCTGCTTCGACCCCACCCCTGTGCCTGTCTGTCTCTGCTTTCGTCCCACCTCCCAGCTTCCTGGTTGGCTACCAGCCAGTATATAAGGCATGCTGGTAGCCATGGGAAGCTGAGTGGAGTAACTCACTTTTTCCCCTTGTCTGCCTCCCTCACTCTGGTCATGGCTTCCTCATTCTGTGGTCCTCTGTTCCCTGAGTCTCCAGCACCAGCCCCTTGGTGGCCCAGCTCTCTTGCTCCATGGCTTCTGTGCCCCTTGCTCTTGGCTCCCTGGCTCCCTGAGCTCTGGCTCCTGATGCCCCAACCCCTGCTTCCTGTCTCTTGCCTTTTTTTGGCCCTAGCTACCTCTGCCTCTTGCCCCCTTAGTCCTAATTTTCTGCTGCCCCTTCTTTAGGCCTGCCCTTGCTATATCCCACTCCTGTAGTGCTTTACCCTAATTGTAGCTTCCCTTCCCCTCTTCTTGATCTTGGAGAGTTTCTGAGAGGTTCCCCTTTCCCTGTTTACACCCCCTCTTATTATCTGTAACCCTGCCTAGACCCCTCTCCAATCCCTCTGTAGCTACCTTTCCCATTCTTACCCATCCCCCCATTACAGTGTGTGACTGTGACATGAGGAGGACACACAAGAGGGTGCAACATGTGTGTACCACAAAGACAGCAGTACGAAGTGTGAGGTGTAAGCAGGATACAATGCTAAACAGCAATCTATGTAGAACTGTCTTCTTCTCAGGGCCAGTAAGGACCATGGCAGTTGGAGAGGGCCCCAGCTGGAGGCCAGTCCTGGTAGCCTTGTGACTAATGCTCCTGAGGCCCAGAGGTGCCACGGGCTATTTCGGCAGGCAGGGCTTTCTCCCTGCCTGTGTCTCTCAGCTCCCAAGGTGACTGCTTTCCTGTGGAACTATACCCCACCCCCTGTTGTCTCACCTACTAGGGTGGGGTGAGCAGGGTCCTGCAGTAAGGAGCTAAAGTGGTGGGACTATGGAGGGAGAGGCCATGCAGGCCCCACATTTTATTTTCATCCTGTGCCCTGCAAATTCGAAGGCTGGCCCTGCTTCTGCTCACATCTCACACTCTCCATCCCTTTGTCAGCTAGGGCTGAAATGAGAAACCTTTTTGTTCTCACAAGATATCTTGCAAGATTTCAGGCCAAGGCCCAAGAACTCACCATGATCTCAGCTCCCGTACAAGATCTTGCGAGGTATCTTGCAAAAATAAAATAAAATAATTCACTGTGCAAAAATGACCGCAGGGCCATTCTGTGCATGTGCAGCCCTTTCATAAAATGGCCAGTTCTTGGACTGTTATTGGTCCATATTCCCTGGCAGTGTCGGTGTTTGGAAAAGGGCAGCATGTTTTGTGCTGCGGGCGCCATTTTGGAAAAGGACTGCGTATGCACAGAATGGCCCCGGTGGCCATTTTGCCCATGCACAGTGATTGATTGATTTTTGCCTCCTCCTTGCATCCCTGTTTCTCCGCAGAGAAGCAGAACAGCAAGAGACCCAGCGGCTGTAACAGCCAAGTGAGTACATGATGGGGGAGGAGGAAAAGCTGTAAAAGGCCCTTTTTTGTTGTTTTTCAAGCATGGGGGGAGGGAGGGATGCCTCGAGATTTTCTCTCTTTTCAGCGAGAATCCAGGCAGTTTCTTGGCTCATTCTCCTTTTCAAGAATGAGCTGAGAACCTTGATTCTAGCTGGGAAAAACAAGAATCCAAGAATTGAGTTTCAGCCCTATTGTCATTAAAGCACACTGCTTCCAACAGGCTGTAAACTGCACCTGCAGGGATGATGGGGCAGGAGGGACAGGGATGATATGCTGCAAAGTGGAAAGCAGGGAGATGACAAAGAGAGGGGGAATGAAGGAAGGCCCCTTTCCTCCTTAAAGTGATCCTGGTTATTTTTTGTTTATTAGTATTTTTCATTTGCATAACGATTTCCGTGTTCAAAATGTTATACTCACAACAACCCAGTGAGGCAGGTTATTTAAATTACCACTTTATAGATGGAGAACTGAGGACGCTTTTAGATGAGTGGGTCACCATTGCGCAGCCCGCTCACGTGATGTTTCAAAATCCCGCAAGGCGGGATTAGACGAGACAGAAGTCCGGGATCACACGCATAGAAGGCGGTCGCGCATTGTTTGCAGACCACTAATTAAATACCTCGATTGTGACGGTGACCTCGCAACGGTGACCCGCTCATCGAAAAGTGCCCAGAGAGAGTGACTTGCCCAGGGCCACCCAAGGAGTTCATTCATGGTTAAGACAAGATCTGAACCTTCATCTTCCAACCCAACACTTCATCTACTAGTCTACACTGCCTCCCAGCGATCACATGCCTGCCCTTTGCATAACTTCTTCTAGACTTGATGAGCTTGGGGCCGCTATTCTGATAGAACTCCTCTCTCCTTCCATCTCACACGGATACTGATGGTCAGTTTGCCTTAGACTTTCCCAGTCAGTCTGCCCCTAATCTTCAAAACCAGCCACTGGAAAACAGCTGATCTCTTGATATTTGGAGAGAAAACACTGTCAGTCTCCAGGCTAGTGAAGGGAATCCGCTTCAGTGCCTCCCCGACACCCGCTCTCCTCAGCTCTTTCAGGCTCTTCTGCACTCAAGTCAAAAGTATTGAGGTCAGAACTCCAAAACGCAGGCATGAAAGAATCCCTTGTCGACGCACCCAATGAGACACAGAGACTTACGTGGTGTTAAACTGGCCGCACTCTTTATTAAATCGTCAGTAGTAGGCAGGTGGGGAATTGCGCCTTGCAATCGGGTCCAATATGCCATTTAACTTTGATAACTTATTAACTCGTGTACTGCCCGGACGTGCCTTCCGTTGACAGTATCCTAAACAAAGTCTCCTCCCCTCTTTCGACAGGGCAAGGCCGAAAGGGGGGGACTAACCCACTGTGGGTTTTGAGTAAGAAGTGAAGCGTCCACCAGGTCCGAAGACAGCGCATGTCCCTGCAGACTCTGGTTAAAACACCACTCCCAGGGAGCGTGATCACAGTGCATGCTGTGCCCATCATTACACCATGTACCATCTCCCCATCTCTTAGTGAGATGACTCTTAGTATCTTAACAACCTACCTATTAAACTTTTACTGGCATATTGGACCCCTGCCAAGTGCGACTTTGATGACACATCCAATTATTTTCGAATCATACAAGAACCTTTCGTTCCAAATCGTTCCTTTCTTGTTGAATCCGAATTCTTTTGATTAAGCCGAATTAAGGTTACATTAACGATTAACTATTTAAAATTGCCAATTCGCCGAATGATAATTAACCTATTGAGCCTAATCTACACTGTGGAGGAGGCAAAAATTACGGTCCTTTTAACTGAAGGCTACCCGTTAAAATTCCTCCTCGGTCCCACTAGAGGCAACCGTTCCTAACCGCAGTGTTAGAGGGAGGTGGGTGGGGTTGACTCGTCGCCGTCAGCACGAGGAATGCCGCGCCACGCGGCTACAGAGGGGTCCGCCCCTCCTAAAAGGGGCGTGCCCCTCAGAATCCAACGAGGCGCGCTTGCGCTGCCTCGATTCTGGACGGTTGCTACAGCAACCAGCATTCAGGCAGCGAGGCTCTCTAACAAGCCTCGAAGCCAGGCCACGCCTCTGCGTCTCTCCCAGAGGCGGGGACGCGACAATTTACCCGTCGCCGCCATTCTGGCGGCGAAGGGGATATCTCAACGGATGTGCGGAAGCAACTGGAAAGAGAACCTGCAGATGGAGCTACTGAAACAAAGGGGTAACAGGTGGGGAGGGGGGTGTCTACCTTCACCCAGGTAATGGGAGCTGTCAGATGCCACTCTCAGTGAGAGAGTAAGGCCATTGCTAGCATGGAGTGGCATCTCCAAGAACTTCGTGAGCCAGGCTGCCAGGAATACGACCCAATAACAGGAACAACAGGGTGGAATCAAGTAGCAAATCAGTCAGGCAAAAAAGCCAGGTGCCAAGTGAGCTGAGAAATAGCCATGTCCAGACACCAAGCAAAAAGCAACCTTCATGAATAACTAGCTAATAAAATTAGCACAGCCCAAAGCATTTGAAGGGAGAACTTCATTTGCTGCTGTTATATGTTGTTCTATGGGAAGGGGAGGAAACTGCTGGGGGGGCTTTGGTGAAGGTCTGGGAGGATGTGTGTCAGTGCAGTAGGGTTGGAATAAATAGATATCCATTTTAAGCTGCATTAGCAGAATCACTGTTTCCAAGTCACAGGAAGAAATGCTTCTTCCGCTCTTTAATGCACTAGTGAGACCCCCACCTGGAGTAACATATCCAGTTTGGAGCACCTCATTTCAAGAAAGGCATGAAAAAAATGGAGCATGTTCAAAGGAGGGCAACAGAGATGATAAAGGGTCTGGAAAACCAGTCATTTGAGAAAAGGTTGAAGGAACTGTGTATATTTAGCCTAAAAAAAAAAAAAGTTTAGGAGAAGACATGATAGCAGTCTTCAAATATCTAAAAGGCTGCCACAAAGAAGAACAAGGCATTATTCTCAGTTGCTACATAGGTAAAGACTAGAAATAATGGGTAGGTCTGAAACTCAGTCTCATTTTTCTCTCGATTCTCATTCAAGAATCAAGCTTCTTGACAAGAATCGAGAAAAAAAACAGAATCGAGAAAAGCCCCAGACTCGACACTTTCTTGTCAAGATTTTCTTTTCTCTATTTATTCACCAGAGCCATGTGTGCTTCTTCCTGCACTGAGTCTCCCATCCATGTCTGTCTGTCTCTCTTCTCTGCTCTCTTCTCGTCTTCTCCATGATGGGGGGGGGGGACAAAAAGAACTGCACATGTGCCAAATCGTTGCCAGGCCATTCTTTACATGCGCTGCCCTTTTCCAAAATGGCACTGGCAGTGTAGTTGCCATTTTGGGAAAGGGCAGCCAGTTTGCAACGCTGACAGCACCATTTAGGAATAGGGCTGCACATTTAAGCGAGATTCTCACACGAATCTGCAAGATCTCACTAATGATTCCTGATTCTTATGAGATTTTCATGAGATTCATATTAATTCTCATTTCAGCCCTATATGGGCTCAAATTGCAGGAAGATAGATTTCAATTAAATATCAGAGAAATTTCCCTAATCAGAAGAGCTATTTGGCAATGAAACAAGTTGCCTAAGGATGTTCTGGGCTCTCCATTTCTGAGGTTTTCAAAAAGAGGCTGGACAGCCATCCATCAGGGATATGATCTCTGCAGATTTCCTGTATCAAAGAAGGCAGCAGCCTAATGACTTTTCAGGTCCCTTCCAACGCTAAGGTTTTATGATCCATTTCCAATGCTGATTCTGAATTTGATAAATTCAGTCTATTTCATATCCATTTTGATGAAACGGATACAAAGTGTTGTTTAATTCCTGCTTAATTTTGTGGGAACAAATATTTGTTTCAGTTATATTGCTGCATTTGCTTTCCTTACTTTGCTTATTGCATGATAGCACCAAATGCTGGACATCATGGGAGCTCCATTTTGCTGAGGGCATGCTGCAAGCTTGGATTATCTTCGGCCTTCTTTGCCAAAATAGTACCTCTTGGGCCCAGGTATTTTCTTTTCACATGGAGCACCGCACTTTAACTGCCCCATTTGCAAGCCCAACCTGCCTGCTTGGCAGTAAATCACACGACTTTCAGCAAGGAATGGTATAAAGCTTCTGGGATTTGTCTGTTGTTTCCTGTGACTTTAGGTTCCAGAAGCAGGTAGCGCTGCAACCTCTCCAGGTTTCACCTGAAGACTCTGGGCTTGATCCAGAATCTCCAAGCTCCAGGGAAGCCCAGATTTCTCCAGGTCAGTCAGGGGCACCTGTGGTTAACCCAGAGAACTGTGGGTTCTGGGTGGCTGGCAGGGCATGGCTGCATCAGAACAGGCGTGGACCACAGGGGCTCTCCTGCCCCCTTTCTGATGTGACCCTGCTCCTCTGAAATGTTAGGAAATCATGATGCTTCATAATGGGTGGGGTTATGTCAGAAAGGGGTGTGACAGATCCTTTGCCCCTCCCCCTCTGATGTGGCTCCATCCCCTCTGGGTGAAAGTCCAGAGGGAAGGTAAGTAACACTAGGGGCAGATGAGAGACTAGACCCAGTTCATGCCTTAGCTGTGCTGTTGTAGACACGCAAAGCTAGCCCCCCTTTACTCTTTTCATTTTCCCTCATAGCTACCTGGGATATTTCTCAGGGTTTAGTTAAAGACAGCATGATTGTCTGAAGCCACAGTGAGGCTGGCTGTGAGGCAGGCGTGGCCTCCTGGGATGACAGTGCTGAAGCAAACTCAGTTCTGGGCCTCTGTTCTTTCATCAAGGCAGCCAATGTTTTGGCACCTTGTCCCTTCACATCTGATGCCCACTTTGATCCTGGTTAAAAGACAGCAGTTCCATTGCTAAGAAATTGGGCATAGCAGGCAGGCATGTATGTATACTTGAGTGCTTTAACCCTTTCAGTTCTGGTGGCCTTGGGTTTCCATTTAGGCTAGGGAGGCATGAGTGGGAAGAGCTGAGGGCTGAATGAGAAGAGCCGAGATTTTCCCAGGCAAAATGGCCATGTGACAGAGAGGTGGCCCCTTTAAAAGGGCCTGCTCATCATTTTGGCCACCGCCCCTTTCTGGGGCTATAAGAGCAGTATATCCTGACCTCAGGCAGTCTACAGGGAGACAGGAACTTGATGTAAGCTTTGCCCTAAGCTGGAGAGACCAGGGTGCAGATCCTGAGAGAGACTGTGAGCTGGCCAGAGTGTGGAGACCATGGAACCTGAGACTGTGGAGCCTGTAAATAAAGAGGCACTAATTAAGGAATTCCAGGGGCTGGAGTCTGGATGTGACTGATTCAGGGCTGGAAACTGCAAGGACTTATAGGACAAGTGTGACCCGATCCCTGCTACACTCTGCAGCCTCCCTGTTTTTTGTTATTGAGTGCAAGGCGTCTTAGCCTTAAAAAGGCCTTGCTGAGAACCATCATGCTGATGGCTATCCATAATCTCCATTTCATTCCACCCCCACTGTCAAGCCATTCTCTCTGACAAGGAAATTGTTACCCAATCCCAGTAATAGACGGCATTAAACTCTTCCCCTCCCGTGGGCAGATCTGTGCCTTGGTATGGTGGGTAACAGCCACAGAGTCATGCAAACAGCCCCACTTATCACAGCTAGAGCTCTCGAGACCTAATTCCCTTCACTGCTCCTGACGGCCTCTGCAGAGAGCCTCTTGCCTTTAGTAATAAGCCCTGACAATTGATAACCTGGTTAGGCCCCAAGCTAACAGCCTGAGCAAGAAGAATTTCTCAGCAAGATATAGGTTTTCTGATTGAGAGCAGGGGATTTGATGGATGTTGCTGGGATTCATCAACTCTGTATGAGGAACTGTGGAAGGGACAGGCTTACCAGGGGTGAGTCCTGGTAGGACTAGGGCCCAACTCAGTCACTCACTCTTGGGAAATCAGCTTTCGGTCTCTTTATTCACCACCCAGTTTCTCTGAGATAAACACAGTCTCTTGTACTCACAATCCTATAAACCAGGCACCACATTCTGGATCTCAAGTCTTTATCTTCTGGCTCAGGCCACACCTTTTGAGTCTCCTCCACCCAGGCATCCTCCTCTTGGCTATTCTTGTGCTGGAGGGAGAGCTCTCTATGGCTCCTGCCTCCTCAACTGTCTCCCTCACATTGAGCTCTCTGAGTCAGTTTAGCTCTCTCTGGGCGGGCTGTGCCACGCCTTTCCACAGCTGCCTCTCCTTAGGTGCTGTCCTGCAGTTCAGTTTGCACCTGCAGCCATGCTAGACCAGTTCCCTGGCTGGCGCTAGCTCACTCTTAAAGGACCTGGGGCCCTTAGGGACTCTGCCCTGTCACAGGGTTCATTCTTTCCACATGAACAGTGGGGATGGTATGCAGAAATCCCCGCAGATCCATGGAACTGCAGTCAGCAGAGCACACACAAAGGAGTAAATCTCATTGGGGCAGGGTAGCGTACATGTTGCACTAAGACTGTATTCAGATGTAATGGCTCCCATACCTTTGCCTCTGGTTTACTGTGCCAGAGAGCTGAAACAGTGCGTTTCAGTGGGGTTCAGTAGTGGATTTATTTGCATTTTGGTGTTAGCCACTTGAGAACCCAAATAATATCCATGACTAAAACTGGTACTTGCATATCCAATGCAGTTTTAAATGGGCACAGCTGTGCGGCGGGTCTGTGTGTGCTGTGAGGAGCACTGATACATGTCTGGTGAGTGGGGGGGATTTAGATGGGCCAAGATGGGTGTGCGCCCCTACCCACGCATTGCCCACTCCTGCCCCCGCACAGAGCATCCCAGGTTTTTCCCCGATGTTCCATGCGTTCCATGCTTGGGCATGTGTAGGCATGAGTCAGCAGTGCATGGGGGTCAGGGGGGTGCGTCCCGTTTAAAAATGGCCCACGTTTTCTGGCTTTCATCTCACCAGGGGGAGTTAAGGTTTTTTGTTCTGTTATTTCAATTGGCTGGTGTCAGGTCCTGGCTTCATACTCCTGCCTTCAGGGTTTCTGGAGCAGTAGCCAACACAGCTGTATCACCTGTATCACCACCATAGCCAGCTGAAGGCCCAGCCATTCCCCACAAGAGTCCTTCCTGTTCTACCTTAGCCATGCCCCACCACCTGTCCATCACCAGTCACACCTCCCAGCTTCCTGGCTGGCTGGCAACCAGCATATAAGACTTGCTGGTAGCACCAGGAAACAAACCCTCACTTCTTGTTTTTGGCCCTGCTTCCTGGTCCCTTTCCCATCTTGCTCTCCTCAGCCTTGCTCTTGGTTCCCCTTAGTCTTACGCTCTGGTCCTGTTCCCCTTCCTACCATGCTCCCTCTAAGCCATGCTCTTGTCAGCGCTCGTGCTGGCAGGGCAGTCACGGGCGGCTGGCGTCCTGTTGCCCAGCAACAGCCGGGGAAGAAAGACAGGAAGCGATAGGCTTGCTGGAACAAGGAGGCGGGATCGCTCCACGCTGATGGGGGAATCCAGGTCCCGCCCAGCTTCCAGGCGTACCGCTCACAGTACAAGGCTCAGAGGCGGGTCGGGGCCCCGTCCTGAGCACGCTAATCCTCAGGTGAGCTCACAGCTATATAATATACTGGCGGGGGCAAGAGCCGCCGCCGGTAATCATTTTGAGAAGCTGGCCCCTCTGTCCTTCTGTGCTCCGTTTCTGGAATCCCTGGTTAGAGTGAACCTTGAATGCGTGCATCTGGTGTCCTCCCGCTCCCTGTTGCTGAGTGAAAGGTGGTAAGAGTGGTGGTCTGTCCTTGTCTTGTTAAGTCGCAGTTTGTGTTCCGGTATAAGTGATTCTGAGTTCTTGGTATTGGGTCCCTTAACTCCTTTGCTCCTTGTCCTCCAACCCCCTTCCTTCTCTTCTCTTTCAATACTCCCTCCCTTGTGTGCAAGTCCTACCCCTCCCCTACATTCCCCTAACCCTTGTGGTTCCCTTCCATCTTCCCCTTCCCCACAGGCCCTTTTTCCCTTGCTCCCTCACCACAGTTCTTCACGGTGCCCAGGTCCCTGTGTATCTCTCCGAGCAACTGAGAAAATTCTTTGTGTTTTTCCTTCTTGGGACAATTGGCTTCCTCTTTACCATCCCGATGATGAAACGGGTTGCCCTCTGCATTTGAGGGAAAGCCCACCGAACACCCTGAGGGATATCTATATGCAGATAGATTACTTACGACAAGAGGAAGCCACCCGTTTTTTCCCACCCCCTTCCTCTCTCTCTTCCCCTCCCCCGTGCCTCTTCCCTTCCTTCCCCCAATTCCTTTGACAGAATTACCGACACTTCTCCCTATTCCCCTAACATTATGGAACCTGAACAGCAGGTTAAAGAATTAATACATGCAGTACAGTCCCTCACTATGGAGGTTCAAGATTTAAAAGTTGAAAATAAAGGACTGCGGGCTAGATATAGCTCTCTTCAGGAATCCATAGGTCGTTATCCTCCTACCCCTATGGAGGAGGAGGAGGGGGCTCCTAAAGGAGCAATGGCCCCTCCCCCTTCACACGTACCCCCTTTTATACCCATACCTAGGGAACCTAAAGCCCCCCATACTGACAAGTTTTATGGAGATAGAAAGGCTTGTCAAGGGTTTTTGGCTCTATGTAATCCCACCTTTCAAGCTCAACCCTTACTTATGATTCAGACCAAGCGAAGGTAGTTTATGTAGTGGGATTATTGGGGGGCATCGCCCTGGACTGGGCTACCCCTCTTCTAGCTTCAGATGATGACCTATTACGTAACTATAAGGGTTTTCTGAAACAGTTCCATTTCCTGTTCGACTATCCTCATAGAGTGAGAGATGCGGAGCAAACTATTCTCCATTTACGGCAGGGAAAGACTCCTCTGTTGGATTACATAATCCAATTTAGAAAACTTGCTTTTGACCTGGATTGGAGTGATTCAGCCTTTCGAGCCCTGTTTCGACAGGGTCTGAATGAGGAAATCAAGGATCAGTTAGCCTGTGCTACAACTATCCCAGTCACTCTGGAGGAGATGGTCACACTATCCCTCCAGATTGATGAATGACTCACCGAAAGGAGACAAGAACGGAAACGGGACCAAGGTAGGGGAATAGGGTTTTGGGTTCCCAGGGCACAATCTAACCCTACCCCTGCCCCTGCCCCAGCTGGGTCAGGAACTCCTGAGCCCATGCAGATTGGTGCATTGTGGGGTCCTCTTAGCCCTGAAGAGCGGGAAAGACGTCGCGCTCTTCATCTTTGTTTTTATTGTGGGGGAGCAACTCATTTTTCTAGGGAATGTCCTTCTAAGAAAGTATGTCCTGCCATGTCGGGAAATGTCAGGGACTGAGAGAGTGGGGGGACCTCTAGGTAATTAGTCCTAGTTCCCTTCTTGGGTCCCAGAGAGTGCATTCAAACCCCTCACAATTATTTGTTCCTCTTACTCTGCAGTGGTCTCCCTATCACTCCCTGGTGGTGAGAGCCTTGGTAGACTCTGGGGCATCTGGGAATTTTATGGATGCTCCTTTGCAAAAACCCATGGGGTTCCCCAACAGACCTGCGCCTCAGTGGAGTTGGTTCAAACAATCAATGGTTCCCCTCTTACCTCAGGTCCGTTATTAATATGTTCTTCTCCATTGGGGTGTACGATTGGGTCTCATTGAGAGACCATCCAATTTGATTTAATTTCTTCCCCCCTATTCTCCCTAGTTCTTGGATTACCTTGACTTCAGAGTCATAATCCCTCCATTAACTGGGTCTTGAGGACCCTTACCTTTCCCTCCTCTAGTTGCCACCCTCACATTATCCCTTTCCCTCCTGTTAAAGTTAAGTCCCCTCCAGCTATCACCCCCGTCACCTTTTTACCCCCAATGGATCCCCGAATCCCTTCCCAATACCATGATCTAGCAAGGGTATTTAGTAAGAAAGAAGCTTCTGAGCTTCCACCCCATAGATCTTATGACCGCCCTATCGAACTTCTCCCCGACCACGAACCTCCATATGGGAGAATTTACAATCTTTCTCCAGGGGAAACTGAGACCTTACGACTATATATCAAAGACAACATAGCGAAGGGATTTATTCGTCACTCCACTTCCCCTGCAGGGGCTCCCCTCTTCTTTGTTCCGAAGAAGGAGGGGGACCTTTGACCATGTATAGATTATCGAGGATTGAACCAAATGACAGTTAAAAATCGATATCCCCTCCCCCTTATCTCTGAACTTCTTGGAAAACTTCAAGGAGCAACTATCTTCACCCAGTTGGACTTGAGGGGTGCTTATAATCTGGTTCGCATAAGGGAGGGGGATGAATGGAAAACCGCGTTCCGTACGAGATTTGGGCATTTCGAATATTGTGTGATGCCCTATGGCCTTGTAAATGCTCCTGCTACTTTTCAGCATTTTATAAGGGATTTGCTTGATATATATGTAATAGCATATCTTGATGATATTCTCATTTTTTCTTCATCCCCCAAGGAACATGTTCGTCATGTACGCGCTGTCCTAGAACGGTTCTTATGCCATAAGTTATATTGTAAACTGGAGAAGTGCATGTTTCATACTTCCTCTGTCCCCTTTTTAGGATTCATCGTTTCCTCCCAGGGAATACATATGGACCCAAGTAAACTCGAGGCCATCAACCAATGGCCAGCCCCGCAGACAGTAAAAGCCTTACAGAGGTTTTTGGGAAGTGTTCATTATTATAGACAATACACCCCTCGATATGCCGATCTTACTAAACCTCTTACGATGTTACTGAAAAAAGGGATACAGTTTGTATGGGGGGTCCCTCAGCAAGAAGCTTTTGGTTGCCTCAAACAAGCTTTTATGTCTGCTCCTTTGTTACAATATCCAAATATCTCTCTACCCTTTATAGTAGAAGCAGATGCATCAGACATGGCTATTGGGGCAGTGTTAACGCAAGTCCATGAGCCGTCGAAACGTCGTCTTCCTTGTGCCTTCTACTCATGTCAACTGACTCCGGCTGAAAGAAATTATCCCATATTGGATAAGGAGTTATTAGCTATTAAAGCAGCATTTGAAACCTGGAGGCAGTTCCTTGAAGGGGGTCCCCATCCCAATCTTGTATACACGGACCATAAGAATTTGGCCTACCTCCACTCTGCCCGTATTAACAATCCACGACATGCGAGGTGGGCATTATTTTTTGCACGTTTTTGTTTCTCGATACAGTATCATCCCGGATCTCAAAACACTATGGCCTACGCACTATCCCGGTATTATACTCACATTGAGAAGGAAGGAGATCTCCATGGACGTATACTACATCCTCGAACCATTGCTGTTATTCTTCCATCGTTAACGCAATTAAAATCCGCAACTCAAAAGGAACAATTACGTCCAGAATTTCAACACCGATATGGTTTGTCTTTTCATAAAGGAAAGGTAGTCATCCCTTGCAGGTTCAGACCACAGGTAATATGGGCTCACCATGATTCCCCCTTGTGGGACACCCGGGATATCAAAAAACTCTTTCCTTGATTTCAAGGCCCTTTTGGTGACCCTCCATCCATAAGGATGTTAAACGATATGTGCAAGGGTGTCCTACCTGTCCTACCAAAACCCCTCGGACTCTTCCCATAGGACTATTACAACTCACTGAAAATCCCAAAGGTCCTTGGCAAAAGATTGCTATGGATTTCATAGTTGGACTTCCCAAATCAGCAGGACATGACACCATTTTAGTAATTATTGATTATTTCACCAAAATGTGACATTTCATCCCCTGTAAAGGAATACCCTCTGCGCCAACCACTGCTCATCTCCTTCTTCAAGAAGTAGTACATCTACATGGGCTCCCAAAAGAAATTGTTTCGGATAGAGACCCCCAATTTGTTTCTCGATTTTGGAAATCCTTTTTTTCCCTTATCCAGGTGAACCTCAGACCTACTACAGCTTATCATCCCCAGGCAAATGGACAGGTCGAATGTGTTAATCAACATATCGAACAGTATTTGTGTTGCTTTTGTTCCTATCTTCAAGATGATTGGGTGGAACATATACCCCTTGCTGAATTTACGTACAATAATGGCCCCAACGCCTCCTTGGGGAACTCACCATTTTATGTCTCGTATGGTTTTCACCCTCCCCTTTGTTTTCCAGATGCACCCCTCTCATCAGTACCAGGAGCGGATGCATTGGTGAGGATTATTCACAAGGCCCAACGGCTGGCCCGACAGCATCTGGTGGATGCCCGGGCCCGTTACAAGGTCTCCACAGATAAACGTCGTCTCCCAGGACCTTCCCTCCAAGTAGGTGACCTTGTGTGGGTACGACATTGAAATTATCCCTCTTTACGCCCCTCTACTAAGCTGGATGACGCATACATGGGCCCTTTTCCCATTACTCAGAAACTAAATGAAGTCCCTTTCACTGTAGGTTTACCGGCCCATCTGCGCATCCATCCTTCTTTCCACATATCCCTTTTTAAAAAGGCACAGACCCCTGCCTTCACCCTCCAACGTGAAGTTCCTGCCCCCCCTATCCTTCTCCCTGATGGTCCCAAGTATAAGGTTCGGGCCATCTTAGATTCCAGCATCTCTGGTTCATGCTTATATTACCTCGTGGATTGGAAACATTATGGACCCTCTGAACGGTCTTGGGAACCTGCGATGAATGTCCACGCCCCCCGCCTTGTCTGGAACTTCCACTTTCGCCATCCCTCCCGGCCTGGTCTTCGAACCTTGGGGGGAGGGGGGGGCTTGGATGGGGGGGTACCATGCTCCCTCTAAGCCATGCTCTTGTCAGCGCTTGCACTGACAGGGCAATCACGGGCGGCTGGCGTCCTGTTGCCCAGCAACAGCCGGGGAAGAAAGACAGGAACGGCTAGGCTTGCTGGAACAAGGGGGCAGGGCCGCTCCACACTGACGGGGGAATCCAGGCCCCACCCAGATTCCAGGCGTACCACTCTAAGTACGAGGCTCAGAGGTGGGTCGGGCCCCCGCCCTGAGCACGCTAATCCTCGGGTGAGCTCACAGCTATATACTATACCGGCGGGGGCAAGAGCTGCCGCTGGTAATCATTTTGAGAAGCTGACCCCTGTGTCCTTGTGTGCTCTGTTTTTGGAATCCCTGATTAGAGTGAACCTTGAATGCGTGCATCTGATGTCCTCCCCCTCCCTGTTGCTGAGTGAAAGGTGGTAAGAGTGGTGGTCTGTCCTTGTCTTGTTAAGTCGCAGTTTGTGTTCTGGTATACGTGATTTTGAGTTCTTGGTATTGGGTCCCTTAACTCCTTTGCTCCTTGTCCTCCAACCCCCTTCCTTCTCTCCCCTTTCAATACTCCCTCCCCTGTGTGCAAGTCCTACCCCTCCCCTACACTCCCCTAACCCTTGTGGTTCCCTTCCATCTTCCCCTTCCCCACAGGCCCTTTTTCCCTTGCTCCCTCACCACAGTTTTTCATGGTGCCCAGGTCCCTGTGTATGTCCCCAAGCAACTGAGAAAATCCTTTGTGTTTTTCCTTCTTGGGGCAATTGGCTTCCTCTTTACCATCCCGATGATGAAATGGGTTGCCCTCTGCATTTGAGGGAAAGCCCACCGAACACCCTGAGGGATATCTATATGCAGATAGATTACTTACGAGAAGAGGAAGCCGCCCGTTTTTTCCCACCCCCTTCCTCTCTCTCTTCCCCTCCCCCATGCCTCTTCCCTTCCTTCCCGCAATCCCTGTGACAGCCCTAGCCCTGATCCTGAGCCACCCACATCCCATATGCCCTTCAACCTCATGACCCTGACAGCCGGCCATTTTGGTATTTTGGTTATGTCATTTTTGGCAATTGTACATGCACAATAATGCTTAATATTGCCAAAATGATGTGACTGAAATACTGATATGACTGAACAACCAAAATAGCTGAGCCAAAAGAAAGATCCCTTCTCTGTTCACTCCAAGAGCTTTTAGGATACCCTGAACATGAGGCTGTATCCCTTGGCCAATGGCCTTTGGAATAACCAAGACAGAGGCCACATTCACACCTGACGTGGAGGTGTTAAAAATACTTTAAATGATGCTCAGGCAAGATTGCGGCAGCAGGAAAGAGCATGATGCCAGAAGTAGTGTCGGCGAGAATGGGTTTCTGCTGCGGCTTTGCTTGCGCATGACAGAATGCAAAACCAGCCCTTTCATGAATGAGCAAAGCTGCAACTGAATCCTGTTCTCAACAGTGCTACTTCCAGCATTGGGCTCCTCCCTGCTGCTGCGTCTTTGCCTGTGCATCATTTTAACAGCACCTCCACGTCAGGTGTGAATGTGGCCAGATATCCGATGGAGCATAAGCAGATATTGATTATTAACCAAACCATCTTTTTCATTTCAGGTACAGTGTATTCATTGGGTTTACCCCTGTATTTTTCTGGGCATTAGTTTCAGCTTTAATTCAGATATACCGAATTTGGTATCTGATGCTGCAGTCCTAACAGATGCTCTCCTAGAAACACAGCTGGAGGCATTCAGTCTTCCCAGTGAGGGAATTTCTTCAACTCCTGCATGCAGCCTACAGCACGGTGGTGACATACAGACACCCCCGGCCAAAGTAACACCCCTACTTAGACTAGAGCTGAAACAAGTACCCGCAAAAATGGGTATACCCACCAGAACTGCACTACTTGACTCAACCTTGTATCAGATACTAAGCAGTCCCCCATTAGTTCCCAGCAGCAGGCAATCCAAGTTACCAAGTCACTGGTTTTCATCCCAATTTTTTGACTTCCAATGCCAATGTTTTTTACTTCCCGTCCTGATTTTTTTCCAAGTTCTGCTACTGATTTTCCATTTGCGGATTAGTAATATGGTAAATCAGTAACTCGGCAATGGTAATACCTGGTATTTTCAGGTAATTGGGTTCCCAACTCAGTACAAGGATGTGATCAGTCACTCAATAGACTACTTAAAAATGCAGTTATTAGCCACCGGTAGCAAACATGCTGCCTGGTTCAGCTCTAGCTCAGTGTCAGCCATCCCCATCACTGTGGCGGTTGGGGGGGGTGCCAAGGCTCCACCCCATGGCACTCCCCCGCCCTCCCCGCTCGAACTCCAACTGGAGACCCACCCCTGGCTGGCATCCCGCCGGTAGCCCCGTGGGATGCAGCACACAACCAGGCTGCTGGACCAAGTGGCGGGCAGCCCAGTGACACAGACGCCTTGCCATCTACATCAGCTAATCCCTCAGTGTGGTGCTCTGCATGCATCCACACACACAGGGAGGCGGGGCTAGACCTATAAGACACTGGCACTGTGGGGCACACAGCACCAGTAATCAGAGCCTTGAGAGACTGGACCCAACAAAGCTAAGTGACGTTTGTGATTTCCCTTGATTCAGCCCTATGTATTTGGTATTTGACGTGTGTGAACCTAGTGTGTTTCCCTGTGGTGTGTGTGTGAGTGTGTGATAGAAGGGTGATGTGTGAGTGTTTTTTCCTCCTCCCCACCTGAGTCTCGCTCCCTCTCCCTTCTTCCAGAGTGCAAGCCCTAACCGTAGCCCTATCCCCCAGTCTGGTCCCCCTTCCCTGCACCTTCCCCCTTCCTTTCATGGTGTTGTCCCTTCCCCGTGGACTGTGGTGCAATGTTTGGACCCCTGAGTGTGTGGGGGTCTGCTCCTGGGGAGACCACTCTGCAGCCAATGATGATAGTGGCATGATCTCTTTGCGATCTGAAGGCCACCATACTATCCTGACAGGCTTAAGTTCGAGAGAAATCCTAGAAGAGCAGGCGCCCGGAGCCCCTTCCCATGGGTGGGTACCCGTGGGCATCGTCCCTTCCCCCCCATGGACCCTCTTTCCCCCTCTTGCCATGACACTCAAGCAATTGAACCAACTTGCTAATGCAGGCTGCGTGTCATGAGTGGGGCCCCGTGGATCAGTAATATGGCAGCAATGGTGGAAATGCAGAATCCACGGGGCCCTGGTCATGGGTGGGGACAGATCCTGTTGCCCACAATCATTCCTGGAGGGAACCATCAGGCCCTCAATCCACCTGGGACACTCCTATAATATCTGGATTCCTCTCTCTCTTTAGTCATCCTGCTGTCAGGAAGCAGCAGGAGAGGCGGTGGGCTGTCCAGCTCTCTCCTGCCATATGGACAGAGGGATGGGTTTTTTCCACGTGTGCACCAATCTAACATTGGCATTAGACAACACAGCAGTGAACTTTCTTTAAAGGCATCCCACCAGGCCCTGGGTGGGCAGTGGGCAATGAGTCATGGCTGGGAATTGGGATTAAAAATAGCTGGTGATAAATGTAGGCTCGGTGGCTCAATCTGCCCTCATTTACTTTCCTAATCCAAGAAGAAAGTGATGGCTCTTGAGTAAACTCACCTCCTGGCCAGTATAAGAGCAAGAGCCCTAAAGGAATAAAGTTCTCTAGGGGTGGGAATTCCGGATCCACCAAGATCCAATATTGCCGGTATTTAGCGGTACCAGTTTTAAATCCGAGATCTGGTACTTCTGACCGTACCGGTTTTTGGCATTGGTCTCGGATCTTGGTTTTTTTTTAATGATTTTGGCAGTTGGGCACTGTTGGGTTTTTTTTGTGTGTGTGTGTTTGCCCTTGTTGTCCCTCCCTGCCCCCTCCCTGTTGTGCAAAGTGTTACATTTGGTGCTCTTTTTTAACCCTCCTTGGATTGGTTGCCTTTTTTGAAGATCAAAAAAGGCATCCAATCCTGAAGATTCTTTCCTAAAATTTTAGAGGGGGTAGGGATGTGACTAGTGGGCGGGCAATTGGCTGGCTGGAGTGGCCAATAGTAATGTAGGATATTTTTTTTCCTTCTGGGACCTTCTGGACCTTGGCTTGGGAAGCCATTCTACAGCAGGTTTGGGATCTGAAAGGACTCCAAGACTGCTGGAGGCATGCGAGCGTGTGACTGTTGGTAAGTAAAGTTTAAGTTATGGGTTCCTTTGGGGTTTTATGGGATGGGATTAGTTACAGGACCCCCTGGTGCCCCTTAGAAAGGGAAGGGGGGAAATGGAAAGGGGACCTAGTCTCTTGGGATCCTTGGGGAGGAGCTGCATGCATGCATGCCATGTGGCCAGGTCATGGCAAGCAAAAAGTGCCTGGGGTGGCAGAGGCTTTTGAAGCCCCAATGGGGAAGTGGGGAAATGTGGCTGTGCCAGCCAGGGTTGTTCTAGATGTGTTGTGTTGTGTGACTCATCTAGTGTTTTGGGGTGAGGGGTGCCCCAGTTGCCAGGCCAAGTTGGAGGAGCATGCATGCATGCTGCTTGGCTTGCTGAGGCTTTTGAAGTCCTGACAATGGGGGAGGGGGGAATGTGGCTGTGTCAGCCAAGATTGTTGTGTTGTGTTGTGTGACCCAGGCATCTGGTGTTTTGGGGGGAGGGGTGCCCCAGTTGCCAGACCAAGTTGGAGGAGCATGCATGCTGCTATTGACTTGCTGAGGCAGCCCTGACAATGGGGGAGGGGGGAAATGTGGCTGTGCCAGCCAGGGTTGTCGTGTTGTGTTGTGTGACCCAGGCATCTGGTGTTTTGGGGTGAGGGGTGCCCCAGTTGCCAGGCCAAGTGGGAGGAGCATTCATGCTGCTTGCTTGCTGAGACTTTTGAAGCCCTGACAATGGGAGAGGGGGGAAATGTGGCTGTGCCAGCCAGGGTTGTCGTGTTGTGTTGTGTGACCCATCTGGTGTTTTGGGGTGAGGGGTGCCCCAGTTGCCAGGCCAGGTGGGAGATACATGGTGCTCTTGGCTTGCTGAGGCAGCCCTGACAATGGCAGAGGGGGGAAATGTGGCTGTGCCAGCCAGGGTTGTGTTGTGTTGTGTTGTGTTGTGTTGTGTGACCCATCTGGTGTTTTGGGGTGAGGGGTGCCCCAGTTGCCAGGCCAAGTGGGAGGAGCATGCATGCAGCTTGCTTGCTGAGGCTTTTGAAGCCCTGAAAATGGGGGAGAGGGGAATGTGGCTATGCCAGCCAGCCAGGGTTGTCATGTTGTGTTGTGTGACCCATCTTGTGCCATCTAAAATTGTGACAGGTCGAATTTTTTTTCTTTTATTTTCAAAACCCAAGCCACCAGAGCGCCTTGGTGACATGACTGTGGCAACATGTCGGACATGACGCACGAGTAGCCGGCTGCCGGGTAAGCCACTCGTCAAATCTAACCCCCACGCTACTTCATCCATCCACTCCACTACCCCCACACACCCCACACTACCCCCACTCTACCCCACACCCTTCACCCCACAGCACACCACACTTCTCCAGCCCCACACCTCTATCCCCACACCCTTCACACCCTCCCCCACCTCTACACCCTCACCAATCACCCCCACCCCAACCCCACCTCTACCCCCACACTACTTCACCCACTCACTCCACTACCCCCACACTCCACTACCCTGACACTCCACTACCCCCACACCCTTCACCCCACAGCACACCACACTCCTCCAGCTCCACACCTCTACCCCCACACCCTTCACACCCTCCCCCCACCTCTACCCCT
>QEPC01001423.1:8758847-8772397 GCA_003113815.1 Sphenodon punctatus | reverse complement strand
CCCCACACCACACCACACTCCTTCAACCTCACACACCTCTACCCCCACACTCCACTAACCCACACACACACACCACCCCTTAGCTAGTTCCCACCACCCCTAGTTAGTTTCCCCACCCCTTAGCTAGTCCACCCCTAGTTAGTTTTGCCACCCCTAGTTTCCCCATCCCTTAACTAGTTCCCACCACCCCTAGTTAGTTTCTCCACCCTGTAGCTAGTTCCCCACACCCCTAGTTAGTTTCCTCAGCCCTTAGCTAGTTTCCACCACCCCTAGTTAGTTTTCCCACCCCTTGGCTAGTTCCCACCACTCCTGGTTAGTTTCCTCACCCCTTAGCTAGTCCACCCCTAGTTAGTTTCCCCACCACTTAGCTAGTCCACCCCTAGTTAGTTTTGCCACCCCTAGTTAGTTTCACCACCCCTAGTTTCCCCATCCCTTAACTAGTTCCCACCACCCCTAGTTGGTTTCTCCATCCTGTAGCTAGTTCCCCCCACCCCTAGTTAGTTTCCCCACCACTTAGCTAGTTCCCACCACCCCTAGTTAGTTTCCCCATCCCTTAGCTAGTTCCCACCATGAAAGTCCAAAAAGGCAGGGGGGGGGACAGCACAAAGCTGACAAACAACACCCAAAAAATGCTGTATAAAGATAATTAAATAGAGTAAACCAAATGTATGCAAAAATAATTCTAAAAACTACAATACAGTCATTAAAAACACCCTACCATCCGACGCATTTCGGGTACAAAAACCCTTCTTCAGGGGTGTAGAAGTAAATTTCCAAGGGTTGATCAGCATTTTGGAATCACAAGGCTGTGGAGCCACTGTGAGCCATATATTTTTCATACTTGGAAAAGTGCCTTTTGGGATTTCATTGGTCAAAGGAGTTACTCTTCAATTGTTGACTTGGAAATTTACTTCTACACCTACTTTAGTTCCCACCACCCCTAGTTTAGTACATTCCCCATCCCTTAGCCAGTTCCCAGTGACACCACTAGGTACTAGTCTAGTATCACCACACACAGACACACACAGACACAGACACACACACAGACACACACACACACATCACACCATATCCTCTGTTGCCGGTGGTCCTTTCTTCATTTCCACAGCTTAATTATGAGCGGTCGTGGAATGAAGAAACAGACCATGAGTGGGAGTGCTGGAAGAGGCCAGCCTCTTCCTAGGCAGCTGACTCAGTCTGGCACAGAGGAGACACCCGAGGTAGGGCCACCTGTGACTTCTTCCTCCCACACACAAGCTTCAAGTGCGTCCAGGCTTACGGGCTCTGTACGTCTCTTGAAGCCCCGAAAGAGACTGGGATGGGGGAGGGTGAATCCTCCTCCCTGGCGCTGACTAGTTGTAAGAAAAGGGCTCCTTTTTCCTCTGTTAGTGCAGTAGTCCGTCCGCCCGATACCTCCACTGCTGCTGTTGCTGCTGCTACTAGCATGCAGCTCTTCTTTGCACAAGCACTTTGTCTCATGCAGATGCCTGCTTCCCCACCCTCTCCCCCTGCCTGCACACATTCTAGCACGCCTGCTTACCCACCCTCTCCCCTTGTTGACATGCATCCTAGCGTGCCCGCGCCAGCTCAGACCCCACCCACCACATACACACATACTGTGCCAGCTACCACCACCCCCCTTCTGCAAGTGTTACGCTGAACACTACCTTTGAGAGGTCGACAGCCAGTCGTGCTGCTCCTGCCCTCCCAGGAACCAGCACGAAGATCACATCCTGGGTGTGGTCTCATTTTCACATCTGGGAGGACGATGCCTGAAAGGTAGTGTGCATGCACTGCAGTGCCAAGGTCAGTTGTGGTGGCACAGATCCCAAGAGATATGGCACCTCTGGCCTTAGCGCTCACTTGAGACGGCGCCACGAGAACAAACGTGATCCACGGGAGTGCCGTTCCAAGCAACAGCGCGAGGAGGTAACAGTTGCAAAGGGTGCAGATGATAGTTCCGAGGAGGAAGAACCCTCTTCCACTCCTGCTGCAATTGCCACTGTTGGGCCATCTGGTGATGGTTCCACAACCACCACCCAGTCCCCACAGAGGAGGAGCACTAGCCGCTCCACCCAGCCAACCCCTTCCTGGTCCTTGTCCCAGGCCACTGTAACTGCGCTCTGGGAAAGGAAGATGTCATTCGCATCCAGCCACCCCCAGGATGTGGCCATCACCAAGGCAATTGGGGAAGTGATTGCCCTGGATGAGAGGTCGTTCAACCTTGTTGAGGGTGTAGGATTCAAACGGCTACTTCATTTGCTTGAGCCGCATTACAGAGTTCCTTGTCGCAAAACCTTCCGCTCGAAAGTTATCCCATCAATGTATGGGAGAGTGAGGTCCTGGCTCCTTGCGGAGTTCTCCCGTGCAGAGGGGGCAGTGATACATTTTACTACTCACCTGTGGACTAGCCAGAGTGCAGTCCACGCCTATTTGTCATTGACCGCACACTGGTGGCAGATGTCAACAGTTGCTGTCACCAGTGCAGCGGCGGGAAGCAGCAGCACTAGGGGAGCGATGTTGACTGGAAAGCATCATTGGGCATTGTTACATGCCCAGGTGCTTGACAGTCAGCATATGGCTGATAAAATCCTCGAAGTGATGAATGGCATGCTGGATGGGTGGGTCCAATGCCAAGGTTCAAACATCGAGGTCGGTTACTTTGTAACTGATAATGCCCCAAACATGATTTCAGCCATTACTCGTGGTGGCTACACTCATGTTCACTGCGGTGCACACCTCCTGAAGCTTGTGGTTCAGGGTGCCTTCAGTGGAACCAAGGGCTTGGAGGCACTCCTTGAAACTGCCCGTAAGATTGCTGGTTTCTTCTATCGGTCAGTTTCAGCCAGCCGGGAACTGCAAGAGAAGCAGGAGGAGTTCAGTTCCCCACTTCACCGGCTGGTACAGGATGTGGCCACAAGGTGGAACTCCACCTTCTTGATGCTGAAACGTCTTCTGGAGCAGAAGGAGGTGCTGCATGTCCTTTGCTTGACGCGGAGCATTGGAGCAACACCACAGACCGGGGAGGAGTGGTCAGTAGTGGAGCAGGTGGACCTCTCCACTCTAAGCCAGGTGATGACAATTTTGCTTTGACGGATGCGAGCCGTGCTCTCTCAAACTGACCTGCGTGGGCCTGTGAGGGCACTGGCAAAGAAATTGGTAGATGAGCTGAATAGGCATTTCAACCCCTTGAAAGTGAGTCGGCCACATTTCCTAGCCGCGCTACTTGACCCACGGGTCAAGAAGAGCATCGCCACGTGCGTCGAATCCTTCAGGAGCAACAGGGTCGAGCTTATCAATGAGGTGCGACAGTATTGCCTGGTGCAGATGCCCCCGTTGCAAGGGGCAACTACTGTTTCTACAGGGGTTGCAAGTGGGGGCCGATCCACCTTGTTGTTTTCTGGGATGGTGGACTTGGCGGCGGAGGAAAGAGGAGCAGGTGGTGAACAGGAGCAACAGGATATGACAGAGACATATGTCTCTCAATATCTTGCCAAGCCCACCTGCCCTCCTGACACCAATCCCTTAGCCTACTGGTCACAGAAAATGCACTTGTGGCCCCCACTTGCAAAGGTAGCATTGTGATACCTCTCATGTCCTTCCATGAGTGTATCATTGGAGCGGGTATTCAGTGTGGTGGGAGACATCGCCAGCCCACATCATGCCAAGATGGACCCGAGGACTGTGAAAGATTTGGTCTTTGTCAAGACTAACCTTCCCTTTCTTGGGTTCATGGAGGGCGATACCTTTGATATGGGGACTGATGATGTATGATTGCCCAGCCCCTAGATATCACATCTCCTGCTACCTTCACTCCCCTGCACCTCTATACATCCTGACAAGATTCAGGCAATTACATCAGCCTGCAATTCAGTCAGTGGTGGCATTGATGAGCCCACAGCACCAGCCCTTGCTTTGTGCAGCATAGGCAACCGCAGCATGGCAACTTCCCAGTCCAAGCACTCCACCAAGGAAAAGTAGGAGAGATTCTACTACTTCATTTCCATGTAAATTTTATATGTTCGATGTCTGCCGGCCAATTATGATTTATTACCTCCTTTGACCCCATTCCACCAGGAAGGACAAGGAGGTATTTTTTGGCGATATTATTATTATTATACAGAGCTCTTGTAGGAACTTTTTCAGAGCCCTAGTGGGGTTCCTCTGTGGTAACCCCATCATATTCCTGTGTGGCATGCACAGTGCGTGTGCACGCACACACAGTCACACACACACACACACTGGAGTGGAGCACACCAGCAGCCCCCCATACACATTCCCACACCAGTCTCATGGGTAGGGGGGCCCCCCACCCCCAGGAAGAGGTGCAGAGGGCATTGGGAGAGTGGAACCTCTTCCTGAGGGTGGGGGCTGCCCCCCAGGAGACACCCCTGCCACCTATCCCATACACACACACACAATGGAGTGGAAAGCCCCATCAGGGCCCTTTCTACCCCATCAGCCCCCCATCCACACGCTGGAGTGGAAAGCCACAGCCGGCCCTTTCCATTTCCCACAACTGAGTGGAATGGAGCACCCCATCAGGGCCCTTTCCACCCCATCAGCCCCCATCCACACACTGGAGTGGAAAGCCACAGCTGGGCCCTTTCCACCCCATCAGCCCCCCATCTCATATGCATAGTGCATGCACACACTTAAAATTTGCCCATCCCACCCCCAGGAAGAGGTGCAGTGGGCATTGGGAGGGAAGAACATCTTCCTGGGGGTGGGGGCCACCCCCCCCAACACACACACACGTCACCCCAGCACCCCATCCCGGCATATATACACGCACACAATGGAGTGGAAAGCCCCAGAAGAGCCTTTCCACCCCAGCAGCCCCCCATACACATTCCCACACACATTCCCGCATTCCACATTCCACACACTGGAGTGAAAAGCCACAGCCAGGCCCTTTCCACCCCATCACCCCATCAGCCCCCCATCTCATATGCACAGTGCATGCACACACTTAAAATTTGCCTGCCCCCACCCCCAGGAAGAGGTGCAGTGGGCATTAGGCGGGCGGAACATTTTCCTGGGGGTGGCCCCCCCCCTGGGGGTGGGCCCCCCCCAACACACACACACACACACAAGTCACCCAACCCCCCATCCCAGCATACATAGACACACACACACAATGGAGTGGAAAGCCCCAGCAGGGCCCTTTCCACCCCAGCAGCCCCCCATACACATTCCCATACCTGTCTCATGGGTAGGGGCGCCTCCCACCCCCAGGAAGAGGTGCAGTGGGCATTGGGAGGGCGGAACCTCTTCCTGGGGGTGGGGGCACCCCCCGAGACACCCCGGCCTCGCAGTGGAATTCCAAGCCAGGCAGAAGAGAGAACTGCAGCAGACAACAGAGACAACGGAGCAGACAACGCACAAAGGAGTCCCCTTTACCGTGTTCCCCACTGAACCCATCTCTTCCCCTTCCTCTTCTTGTGTACCCAACAAACAAAAAACTTTCCCCTCCTACTTCTCCTCTGTCCTGTCCTTCTCTTCCCATTCTCTTCTGATTTGACTTGTCGCAGGACTGGGAACTAACTCAATCCTCCCAGTTCTCCAAGCCTGAAGGTTAGGCTTGTATCCTGAAGCCTACACCTTCAGAAGACTACAGGTGGCCAAGGAGGGCACAAAAATCAAGAATTCGGAGGTTCAGGATAAAGGTAGGTGATAGATCATGTTGCCATTTTGGGGGTCTGTCTGGTTGGGGAAAAGACAGTGCTGCACACAGGACCACAGAGTGCTCTGCCATTCTCTATCCCCCCACTAGACAACTGCAAGGCAGTACTCAGGGTTAATGTCCCTGCCCCACTTGCTGCGCTGCTGGTTTAGGCCCTGCCTCAGGGGAGATGGAAAACCTCTTACTGGGGATCCCATCCACTGCCTGTCCCCATGGGGCTATGGTCAAATTGGGGGAGAGAGGGTTTATTTGAATATTTGTGGGGATTAATTTGGGATTAATTGACATGTTTTGTGTGTTGTGTTCATTGTGTTGGCATTGGAACTGTTTGATTGCAATGCATTGTCAATTGAATATGTGGTTATATCAATGTCAACAGGATGGTCGATTAAACTGGGATTTATTGACACTGTGTGTGTGTTACTTGTGTTCATTGTGTACAGGCCTTGGAACTGTTCTTGTCTGGCATTGTGAATTGAATATGTGGTTGTCAACTAGGATGGTCAATTAAATTTGGGATTAGTGCCTCTTTAGCAAACTAAACTGCGTGCTCGACTGACATCATAGTGTGTGCTGTGTATCGTGATCTGACTTCTGATTGATTTGATAAAATTGATGACCAATGTCATCAATGGAAAAAAATCCTATTTTTAAAGAAAAAAAGGAGTGGGGGCTGGGGGGGCTACTGGGGGGCGGGGGGGCTACTGGGCACAAAGTGTAGTCTGGTGGTTAGCAGTTAAGTAAATGAATCTGTCATTGAATGTTTAACATTGTTGTCTTTAAACAGGTCATTTCGGTTTAATTTTTTCTCCCACTGATTTCAATGGGAAAACTTGCCCATTGATTTCAAGGGGAAAAAATCCGGTACCGGTTTTAATCCAGTAAAACTGGTATCCGGTATTTCCCACCAAGTTCCACCCCTAAAGTTCGCTATCTGTAGCACAGGTACAACCCAGCCAACACTTTGCATCCTCCTCCTGCTAGTGAGTCTTCCTAGCTAGTTGGAGGCATGAGGCCTGTGGAAGGAGGACCCAAAGGGTCTGCAGCAGTGGCCATCCCTTCTGTGTCACTGCCTCAGCCTGCTGTGGGCCGGGCCATTTCTAGGGGAGTCCCTCCATACCAGCTAGGCCACACACCCCCAGCTTCTTCCAGCGCCTGCCATAACACTCCCTCCCCCCACCCTCATACCCTTTAGCTTCCTGGCTGGCTGACATCCAGGATACAACCCTGGCTGGTAGAAACAGGAGGCTGGGCAGAGCAACTTTCTCTTCCTGTTTTCCATTTATTGGGGCCGATCCCAGGCCCCAAGTGTGCCACGCACAACCTGCATGCATGCATGTCCATTGAAGGCACATTTTGCCATGCGGAACCCACGCAAGACCCATGCAGATCCCATGTGGATCCTGCTTGGGATTGTGGCCATTGTTCCTTGCTTCTAGCTCTTATTCTGCCTCTCTTACAGGCCTCCACCCCCACCCCACCCCACCCCATCCTTGTCTATTGTTTCCCCTTCTCCAGTCCTGTCTCCTGGCCATGATCCTCCTGACCCTGTGCTCCATCCCCAACATCTACCCACATCCCAGACACCCCCATTCCCTTTCCAGGTTGTTCAGTCCTCTCAGTCACTATTGATTCATCCTACCATCCCCCTTCAGTACTGTAAGCCTCCCCATCCCTTCAGGCCTCCTGCTGTCTGTAGTGTAGCTACTCAGACATCGGTGCTAGTGGTGAAATGAATCAGTTGTTCCCAAATCAACAGGAATTTTCATCTTTTGGGGAACCTTGTTGAGTTTTTGCAAGAATTTCACGTTCAGGACCAGCTTCACTCGTTTGTCCTTTTCAGTATTTCAGACAGCATATTCTTCTCACTTTTGTCAGTTCCAGAAGGACCAAACATACTGAATGTACAGAAGTACCAAAAGTAGCAAAATTAGAAAAAGTGCCATAAGAGGCAAAAGAGCTAAAAGGCATTCTCAACAGGAATCCAAACAAATAAGTTTCTGCATAATCATGAAAGCAGAAAATCAGCCATTTTTGACAAAAACAGTGTTCATCACAATAAATCATTTAAGTGCTAATCAGTGCTTCCTCCTCCCTATTGGGTAGCTGGCTCTGGCTTTGGCTTCTGCCCGGATTCTATTTTTGATGGATCTGGTTGTTTAAATCAATCAGGAAAAATGCAGACTGGAATACGATACAATCTGTGTTTTGCCAGAATGATTGGAATGATCCTGCCTCCTACTGCATACGTGTAAAATGGCAGCATCCATACTGTGCATGCGCAAAATGGTGGCACGGTGTTGGGTGCCTCCGTTTTGCACGTGCACAGTATGGCCGTCACCATTTTGGGCCTGCACAGTAGGAGGCAAGATCATTCCCTCAGAACATTGATCAAAATCCCACTGTGGATTAACAGCGGAATTCCAATCAATGTTTTGAAAATGCGGGAAAATTCCATGAAGACAGTACAGCTGGTTCAATTCACCTCTATTTCAGACATTGGAGCTTGTAAAACCTTTGTCTGATCCAGGTCTCATTACTAGAGTGGCTCCCCAAATACCACTCATGACCCAACCCTTACATCTACTTGTGGAGCCAACCCTGGGGTTGCTGCTCTTTTTTTTTTTAAATGGGATTGGCATGTAACCATTCCCAGCTTTGGTATATGCATACAAAGATGGGAATATATGTAGCTAATGTAACATTTGAAAACACCCTAAGCATGAGTATGTGAGACAAGGCATAAAGGTGTGAATCTCTCGCCTCAGACCAAGACTTGAGGAATTTGGGGGAGCCAGAATAAGAATAGAAATATATTTGGCCTCTGCAAAATCACTTGGATCAAGTAGGGCTGCTAAATTGACACCCAGCTTTATAGGCTCCTGGAAATATATGGTCTATCTAGGTTTCAAACTCAAGAGTCTCCAGGCTTTGAGGGGGAGCCTCAGTTTCTCCCAGTCAACTGGGGCACTCCCAGTAGCCTGGACAAACTGAGGCTTCCAGAGGTGAAAGGGAATGGCCATGTCAGAAAGGGTTTAGATCATAGGGACTTTCCCACACCTTTTCTAACATAGCTCCACCCCAATGGAGCATCATGATGTCATGACACTCCATGATGGGCCGGGTTACATCAGAGAGGGGCAAGACAGCCCCTTTTCCCCACCCCCACCTATGTGGCTCCACCACCCTCTGGGTGGAAGCAGTAACCCTATCTCTATGAGAGAACCACTCTCCCCAATCATATTCATTCCCTCAGCTGTGCCGAAGAGGACAGAACACAGACCCCCCTCGATCAACTATTTATAAAACATGGTAATTGACCAAACAAGCAGGGGGAGGGTTAATTAAATTAAAGGCCTCTCTAAAGAGAAGGCAATTAGGGTATTGATTGCAAGAAGTGCCAAGTTAATTGGGCATGTGACACATTGACATTTTTCACAATCAATAAACCTGCAGCACCTTCAAAGAAATCTTCCTCGAGCAGTGCACGCAAGCCCACCAGGGTCAAACATGCAATAAATTTCTTGAGCTGATTATAGCTGTTGGCTTCTTTCATGTTCTCTCAATACAGAAAGCTGTCTGACAGGGCAGCTCTTCCCCCAAGTGGCTTTAATAAAAGTCTTTGATGGAGCCAATATAAGCTTTCTCAGGGTATTTTTTTATGAAAAGAAATCTTGTCAGTTCCAGTCAACCTCGTCTTCCATTCTCCTCGGTGCGTAAGGAAAAGGGCTCGGAAAGAGGGTTAAAGTCAATTAGCACAAGGTAGTGGCTGGGGTAATGGACTGACTAGGTGCAGTGAGCTGATGGAGCGCCAGAGAATCGGGCCCAACGTATGAGGCGGAGAGAGGAGCCTCAATGGGATTTGAGGCTGCCATCAAAGAGGCCATTTCTTTTCTTCTTTTGTTTTATCTGCTACTTTAAAGGGAAGCTGGAAAGCTGGAACAAAATGAAATCTGTTTATCATGAGGCTGTTTGAAATAAGAATCCATCCCCTTAAATCTGTACACGCCTACGCCAACAGTGGAAAGGAACGCCTGCTAGCCTTCAGTGAACTGGAGGATAAGAACAGAGCTGAGACTAGGGTTGCCGGGTCCAAATTTGAAAAAGGAAGGAGTATTATGGTGCTTTGGCATGGGTTCCATAGAGTTTCATGGGCATGGGGGAGGGATGGATTCTGTTCAACATAGTTTCAAGATGTGTGATTTCTGTTCTATGAGGTTCACTAGAGCTAGAGGGCATCTCTCCTATGGGGTTCTAGGGACTGAGGGGTATCTGCTTCACGAGGTTCTGTAGAAATAAAGGGCATCTGTCCTATGGGGCTCTATGGAGCTGGGGTGGGAGAGGAGGTGTCTGTTCTATGTCTGTTCCATGGATTTTATGGAACTGGTGACTGTCTGTCCTATGAAGTTCTATGGAGCTAGGAGGTAACTCCTATGAATTTCCATGGAGCTGAAGGGTGTTATTATGGGTGGGACCATCGTCCAGTAGGTAAGTGGAGAACATGACACAGTCACACCCTTCCAGTCCCGGCTGAGGGACTGGGTTCCATATTATTCTGTGTTCTCACCTGCAGCAGCGGTGGCAGCAGCGGGAGGGGCGAGAAAAAATGCGGCAGCTCAGAGGAGCCGGTCGGCAAGAAAAGTGCCAGTGTGAATGGGGATCTGCCACGGCTTCTCTTACGCATGTCAGGACTCAAAATCCTGCCCTGACATGCGAGAGAGAAGCCACAGCAGATCCCCACTCGCACCGGCTCTTTTCCTGTCAGCCGGCTCCTCCCTGCTGCTACGCCTTCCCTCGCCCCTCCCTCCGTCTCCACCGCTGCCACAGATAGGAATGCAGCCTCATACTGTGGCTTATCCAATGGCCTGAAGATACTGCGCACCCATCCACCCACCTGCCCATGCAGGAACAATGCACACCTTTATTGCCGGTACACTGCTGTGTGAAAACCACACACATGTGCATACAGGTGGAGGATCCATGGGCCATCAGATTGGCTCTGTTTGTTACTTGTATATACCCGATTGCTTCTCGAGTTTTTTAACTTGGGCAATAGACCTGGTTTTGGCATGTAATTATTGATATGTACACACGAACATGGGAATAGGAAGTTCTGTGGAGGGGGGAGGTGTCTGTTCTATAGAGTTCTATGGAGTTGGATGGTTTCTAATCTATGAGATTCTATAGAGCTTCAGAGGGATGAGGGGGTGTTTTTAATTGAGTTTCATGGAGATTAGGGAGGTGCGATCAGGTCGGAGTTCAGGGCTAAAAACTTAGTTCAGGTTCATGGGTTCGGTCCGGTGGAGTTCGGAAACCCCCCCAAATGTTCAGAAGGTTCCACACCACCAGGAGGCTTGGGGCCCCCCAGGGCCCCTCAGGGGTGCCTGTGGTGGCATGGCAAGCCGTTGGAGACCCAGAAGCAGCAGAGACTGGGAAGGCTTGGTGCTTGGCACCCCAGGTTGTCTGGGCAGGCATGCTCGGCCCTTGGCCCTTGGGGGTGCCTGTGGTGCCAGGGCTGGCCATCTGAGACCCAGCAGCGGCAGCATCAGAAACCAGGAAAGCTTGGCGCTTGGCACCCCAGGTTTCCCGGGCATGCAGTCTTGGCACTTGGCCCCTGGGGGTGCCTGTGGAACCAGGGCTGGCTGTCTGAGACCCAGCAGAAGCAGAAGCAGCAGAGGCCAGGAAGGCTTGGTGCTTGGTGGTTGACACCCATAGGGGGCAGGGTATTGCAGGCTGGCATTGGTGGAGCAGCAGCAGAGGTCTGGCCAGGGCTTGGTGGCTGGCACCCCTGCTTGGCTGGGCATTGCAGGCTGGCTGGCATCAGTGGAGCAGTGGCAGTGGAGCAGTGGCACCCATACTTGGTCAGGCATTGCATGCTGGCAGGCCTCCAGTTCTGCTCACTCTATGCTGGCTTCTCCACTTCTAGTCACCATCATGGCCAGGCATTGCAGGCTTCCAGGCATCGGTGGCAGCCTGACTCAGGGTGGTGTGCAAGGGCAGCTTAACCTGGGGGGGGGGGCAGGAAGCCAATCAGACACCTAAACCCCATGTGCCCAACCACCGAGAAGGGCTGCCCATTGAGCACAATCATTTCCACCGTTCACGTCCTGCAGCTGCCGATGGACTTGGCAGCTGCTCCCACCCCAGCTCTCGATGACATGGATGGACAGCCCTCCATGCCTGTCACATAGGTCCCAGAACCCTGATAGTGGTTCCTGGAGCTGGAGTGGCTGGCTGTTTCTTGATGCAGTGGAATGATGGCTCCCTGTGAGCGGAATGATGGCCCAAGAACCCTGATGGTGCATCCTGGGACTGGAGTGGCAGCTTCTGGATGAAGTGGAATAATGGCTCCCCATGAGCAGAACGACATCCCCAGAACCCTGACAGTGGGTCCTGGCTCCCTGTGAGTGGAATAATGGCCCCAGTACCCTGACAGTGGGTCCTGGGACTAGAGTGACAGCTTCTAGATGACATGGATGGACAGCCCCCTGTGCCTGTAATGTAGGCCCCAGAACCCTGATGGTGGGTCCTGGGTCTGGAGTGACTGCTTATTGATGTGGTGGAATGATGGCTCCCCATGAGCAGAATGATGGCCCCAGAACCCTGATGGTGGGTCCTGGGACAGGAGTGGCAGCTTCTCAATGAAGTGGAGAAACAGCCCTCCCTGCCTGTAACGTAGACCCCAGAACCATGGTGGTGGGTCCTGGGGCTGGAGTGGCTGCTTCTTGAAGCGGTGGAATGACATCTCCCTGTGAGTGGAATGACAGCCCCAGAAACCTAACGAGTGGGTCCTGGGGCTGGAGTGGCTGGCACCCCTGCTTGGCCGGGCATTGCAGGCTGGCTAGCATCAGCAAAGCAGCAGCAGAGGTCCGGCCAGGACTCGGTGGCTGACATCCCTACTTGGCCTGGCATTGCAGGCTGGATGGCCTCGATGTGTGACACTTGTAGACAATGAAGTGGAATGACAGCCCTCCCTGCCTGGAACGTAGGTCCCAGAACCCTGACAGTGGGTCCTGGGGCTGGAGTGGCTGGCACCCGTGCTTGGCCAGGTATTGCAGGCTGGCTGGCATCAGCAGAGCAGCAGCAGAGGCCTGGCCAGGGCTCAGTGGCTGGCACCCCTACTCAGCCGGGCATTTCAGGTTGGCTGGCATTGGGGGAGCAGCAGCAGAGGCCCAGCCAGGGCTCAGTGCCTGGCACCCCTACTTGGCCAGGCATTTCAGGCTGGCTGGCCTTGCTGTGGGACACTTGCAGACAATGAAGTGGAACGACAGCCTTCCCTGCCTGGAAGATAGATAGATAAGCTTATTGTAAGCCACATGGCCATCACAACATCAAAACATCAAAGCAAATGCAGAATATTATGAATTTGTATCACTGCACTTACACAACTAAAGTAAAACAATAAGATAGTAGGGATGGGCAAACGCAGTTCGGAAATTCGGAGTTTGGCCTGAACTCGGCCTGTTCGGATGACCGAACACAAACACAAACACAAACATACCGAACAAACCAAACACCGAACGGCAAAATGGCCAAACAGTTCGGTCAGTTCATATCGCGTTCGGGTGAGTTCGGGTGGCAAAAAAGGTTCACTGGAAGGTCAAACATGACAGGGAGGTGTAGTCAGTCACTGAGGAGCAGACTTCCAGGCACCAGGGGTGAAGAGGCTTGCAAGAAACGAAACTAATTATCTGCCTCCCCCCTTCCCAAGACCTTCTGAGCTAGTCACTGTTCCTGAACAGCAGGCGTTGAGTAGGATTTTTAGATTGCTTTAAGTTTCATTTCAGTTTTGTACTGAAATGAAACTTAAACCTTAAACTGAAACCTTGTGTTATGCATTTCACTGTACAGACTCATTGAGTAT
>QEPC01001423.1:8744539-8755165 GCA_003113815.1 Sphenodon punctatus | reverse complement strand
CGCCTGCTGTTCAGGAACAGTGACTAGCTCAGAAGGTGTTGGGAAGGGGGGAGGCAGATAGTTTCATTTCTTGCAAGCCTCTCCACCCCTGGTGCCTGGAAGTCTGCTCCTCAGTGACTAGGACTACCCCTCCCTGTCATGTTCAACATTCCAGTGAACCTTTTTTTTGCCACCCGAACTCACCCAAACGCGATCTGAACTGAACGAACTGTTCGGCCATTTTGACGTTCGGTGTTCGGTTCTGTTCAGTATGTTCGGGTTCGGGTTCAGTTTCAGTCATCCGAACAGGCCGAGTTCAGGCCAAGCTCTGAACTTCCGAACCACGTTCGCCCATCCCTACTATCCATTGCTTGCAGAAATGTAATCCATTGTTGCTTGATAGGGATGTGCGAACGCGGTTCGGAAGTTCAGAGTTCGGACCAAACTCGAACAGATCGGTCAACCAAACCGAACTTTCGAACCAAACTCGAATTCGACCAAAGTGTTCAGTCAAATCTGATCCAGTTTGGAAGGCCAAAAAAACCAGTTTTGAATGTACGAACTCGGTTTGGAAGTTCAGGTTCGACCAAACTCAAATAGTTCGGTCAACTGAACCAAACTTTTGAACCAAACTCGATTTTCGAACCGAATTGAACCGAATTTTCAAACTCGGTTCTGTTTGCACATCCCTATTGCTTGCTACATTCCTCCTTCTTCCAAATTAACAGTACTTTGTATTCTTTCCTTAATAACCTGTACTTGAAAACATAATCTATAACTCCATTTGTTTGTAGTTTACGCACTATCCTCCTCAGAGCGACTCTAGCCGTTCTACATTCTTTGTCCCACCAAGCATTTTCCCTTCTGGGGGGATATTTCCTCAATTTGGGGATGAAGGTAAGTAATTGAGTCATGTCACCTACGAACTGGGACCACAGAGAGAGAGCCTGGTTCACATCTTTAGTTACCATTATTTGCATACATAGTGAACAGATATCTGGGTGCATAAAAAAGCAGCAACTTCTGTCTCTACTTCATGTAACCAGCGAATTGGGTGACAATTTATCTGTGTTCCATTATCATTATTCAAGCTCAAATTAGATGGCGATTCATCAGGATAATTATCATGTCGCAAAATAATCTGTAGGGAAAAGTGATCGCTCAGGACTTGATCCCCTACCTGAAAGGATAGCAGGCACTCATCTAAATTCAGGGAGAGGAGAGCATAATCCAAAACACTGCCCCCACCTGTGCCAGTATATGTCATTTTTCCTCTACTGTCTCGCACACTATTGCCGTTTAATATTCCAAGTGTCAGGTCCAAGATTAGTTTATACAGCTCATGCCCTGCCTGGTTAATCTTTTTGTCCAGAAAGACTCTACCCATATTAAAATCTAGCAAATCTTCCATATCCCCTAAACGAAGGGCCTGCAAGATTCCAGGGGCAGATGAGCCTATCCTTGTGTTTAGATCCCCCATCACCACTATTCCATATTTAGGTTACATTATTTGATGTTCAATAATTACTTCACTCAAGTTCGACCAAAAATTCGGGACCTGGGTTTGCAAGGGGATTGTAAGCATTTATCAGAAGAATAGGCAAATCTAATGCTGGAACAACCAGTCTCAGGGCTAAGATGTTGTGTCCGGAGTAATCCATTTTCTCCCCTTGTATGTCAGCACTTATTGATACCAAAACCATTAAACCTCCCTTAAGTTGGTCCCCTTTGGCTCCTTGCTGAGCTGGACATATGCAAGTAAGAAAACCATCCACTAGGGATGTGCGAACAGAACCAGGTTTGGATGTTTGGCCATTCAGTGGTTCAGGTTGAACATTGATTCAGATTCAGTATTGGTTCGGTCGGGCTTGGCTTGGTCATTAGTTTGGTGCAATTGGGAACTGAAAATGACATTTGGTTTTTAAATAAAGGAAAAAACTGAAAAACATATTTCTGGCTATAACATTTTTGTTTCTTATTCAATATTGATGAAATTTGGGGATATTGTACCCCCAATTAAGGGCACAATGTGAACCAAAATTTGGAATGAGTAGATAAAGTGAACTGATTTCAGAAGCAATTGAATGTTGTGCTTTTAAGAAAAGATCCATACACATTCATGGCTACAAATTATTTATCTTGCATCCATTATTCATGAAACCTGTGTATATTATGTCCCTCCATATGCTTAATATTTATGCCAATTTTCAGAAAGAGTGGATAAAAGGTCCCAAGAGTATAAGACATTAACCTAAAAATACATTTCCAGCTGTAACATTTTGATATTCTATTCTGTTTACAGGATATTTGGCAAGAATGTATCAAATACCTTTCCTGCCATTTCAGCAAATGTACAGGAGATTTTGATAAAGGGACCCAATTATATAAGCAATTGATGTTGTCCCTGTGAAGATCATTATTCAGATGAATATCAGCATATTCAGTGCCAGTCAGAGGCAGGCACCCTGCATGGCAGGGGGATAGAGACTGTAGGAGGAAGGATGTGGAGCAACCCCAAAGACTGACAGACACATTCAATGGCCAAACACATTACTGCAAGCTTCTAGCTTTACAGGACCAATTGGTAGTGGCTTCGAGGTGGGCATAGGGGGCGGCCCTGAGGCGGGCATAAGCAACATAACTGGGACTTCTGAGATAGCATCCCAGCAGTCAGGAGACATAGTTTAAACACATCCAGGCTGGCCAATTATCATCACAATCACATCCTGCAGCACTGAGACAGAGGACATAAGAGAATCTCTATTGACTCTTTCCTAAACAGATGCTTCTGACTTCCCAGAAACAAGTGGGGGAGATATGTTGGGATGGTCCCAGCACAGAATGAGGATATTTGGTTGACATTTCTGTTGGCCAATTCGCATCACAAACCGATCTTATACCACAGTGACATAAGAGAATCCCAGGCATAGGCCCCTTCTCTACATATGTTGTACAGGCATATAAAATTGGGACCCTTTATAAAATCTTTCTGATATTTGGCAGAGATGATCATGAAAGTGTAATATATAGCCCTGCCAAATTTCATGTACACTGGTTGGACTACAAAGATGTTATAGTCAGACATACATTTATATGTTAATTGCTTATACCACCAAGACCCTTTTTCCAATCCTTCTGAAATTTGGCAAAGATAGTAAATATGGGAAGGGGTATAAACTGGACAAGTTTCACCTACATTAGATGTGAGGCAAAGAAGTTACAGCTAAGAATGTATATGTAGAATATTGCAAAATACAATAATTCAACTGCTTCTAAAATCGGATTCCTTTATCCAATTGTTATGAAATTTGGTACACATAATGCTTTCTATTGGAGGTATAGGCATCCCAATCTTCAGCCACATAGCCTAGAAAACAAAAATGTTACAGCCGATAATGTGTTTTCCATTGAAACCAATGGAAATTCAATTCAAAACTCACCAAATGCATCCGAACCAAACGTTTCAATTCGAGTTCAGTTTGCACATTCAGTTCGGTTGACCAAACTATTCAAGTTCAGTCTGAACTCCGAACTTCCGAACTGCGTTTGCCCATCCCTACCATCCACACAGGTTGCCTCAACAGCCCACCAGGTCTCTTGCAAACAAATCATATCATATTGTCTAATATATGATAAGAACTCAGGAAATTTAAGTTTGGGAGCCCACTCAGTGATATTCCATGACACCATCTTCAGGTTACCAACTGGGGTTTCTAGCAAGCATCATTCAATATCAGATAGAACATTCCCCACAATCTTAGCACCCTCCCCTAGTATGCTTACGGAAGGTGAAGGTGAACATAATGAAAACTGTTCTGGCTGTGTCATCGGGCTTTCAAGAGCCAGTATACTTGCATGGCCTGCAGAATCAACAAGGGTCTCTGAGGAAGGCAGGCCAGCTTGTGGAGCTTTAATGAAACTAGTAGGGGTAGAGGTAATTTGTGCCTGCAGGGGATTAGCAATTGGCAGCTCTAATGAGTCTATATCTAATAGCCCTATACTGTGTTGATTAGCAATTTCCAGCAACTGGTTTTCATCCTTATCCCTATCTGCCCCCTCATCCTTCTGTCTACCATGCCTGTGTGGTTCAGCAATTTGTTTGTAGAGAGTGGATAGTTTATTCAAAAGAAATCTAGGATTTAGTATTGACAACTCTCCCTTTGTTTTTCCCCCTTGCTTCTAAACACTGGTGTTCCGATCTGGTTGATCAGATTGAATCACCTGTATTTCCATTTCCTCTTCATAGGCCAATTGCGGATCAATGCCCCTTGTTAGGATCTCAGGAGAAATATCACTCTGAGGCCCACTCTTTAAGATCTCAAGTGGTTTTGAGCAATTTTTTATTTGAGCATTCATATCTGGCAACTGTATATTATTAGTCAGGGTGTTAATATCTGACAGCTGTATATTATTAGTCAGGGCCCTCCTCTGATACACATATGAGGAATAAACCCCGCAGTGGAGCAGTGATTTTTCTTTATTTTTGATAGCCGTTACTAATTTATGATGTGTAAAAGATAAAATTACACACCTCTGCTGTCTATTAAATCCTGCAATGTCCACTCTCATGATATCCTTACTAGTGACCGGAAGGTGGGTCAACATCCTCAGGTGTTCAGCATCTTTGAGTGAAGTATTCCAGAATGGTAAGTTCCCTTGGGGAGTAGGATTAATATTAAGAGCCAACTTATTAGTTGCCCACTGATGAAGAGTGGGAATCCTTTGCCCTTGCCCATCTGTCAGGTCAAAGACTACATGGGCAACCTCCTCTAGTGAAACCAGATCTCTGCTGTTGACCACCCCCCAACTCATCCACCACACCATAAGGTTTTGAGGGTGGTTGAGGGGGATCACCCCATTGACCGGGGGGGGTTGACTTTCTCCAATGTGTTGGTCAGCTCTCCCACTTTAAGAGTTAATAAGTTCAACTGCGTAAATAAATATTTAACAGTTTGAGCAGTTATCATTACGTGTTTAGCCATAAGTTCAGCCTGGGAATCGTATCGTCCTACCTGTGCTGCAGTGTTTGGCCCTAATATGGATATTTTGGGATTCTGTAATAACAAAAATCCTTCATTATCCTTCTTTTGGGGGTCATCCCTATGATTATGTGGCCTATTTTCCAGTTCCTTCCCCTTTCTATCCCTATCTCCCCTAACTCCCCTATCCTGAATCCCTTCCACCCATTCTGATGACATTAGTGGCAGACAGGTTGGGTTACCCATGTCAAAAGACCCCAGTAAATTGGGAGATAACCTCCCATCTTCCAGTAAATCGTATCTATTTGACGTCTGGACCCTTAAATTTAGAAAGCTGTCTGTTTTCCTTTGTTTGGAGGGAGTGGACATCAGGACTGCCTGGGGGCAGGGTCGTTTAGTCTTCAAAGACATCACTATAACCAAAATCTATATCAGGGCAAACAAATATAAAATATATTAAAAAACAAGTATAAACAGATAAAAGACACTATGACACAGTCCTGCCCATACGCGGGGAATGCCAGCAGAGTACTTAGCCCCTGTCCAATTATTAGATCCTACCCCTTCGTGGGGTGTGTTGGCGGAAGACTTGTCCCCTGTCAAGTTACCAAGTCCTTCTCCTTCCCAAGATGTGCCGTCAGAAGCTTGGCCCCTATAAACTGAGTCCAGAGGCTTCTCAGGAAAAAAGCAGGGAGGAAAATCCTTCCCAAACTAAGATACCAGCAGCCAGAATTGCCCCAAGTGGTAGAGGATGTTGGGTGTCAAAAGGCGGAAGTACAGGAATTGGCCCAATCTATATGCCAAAGTAAGGCATTGTCTACTGAGGAAATTAGGCAAGCAGGCATGGGTTTACCTAAGGAGCCTTGACGTGTTGCACACTGTATCCCACCTATAGAGAAACCCCCCTGCAAAAAGATAGGGTCATGGAATATAGCTGGCTGGACAAATAAAACCTTGGACCCTGATTTTATTAATTATTTAAGATCATATGATATAATTTGCCTTCAGGAAAACTGGCTCGCAGATGAAGTAAAGTTTTGTTTGGAGGGTTACCAGAGTTGGTTTCTTCCAGCAAAGCGGTCCCATGTTAGAGGCCATCTAGCTGGTGGCGTAGGGATTTTTGTTGCCCATAGACTGCAGGCCGATATTAGGTTAGTGGGAGTGTATGAAAATAATGCTATCCTTTTGGATTGTTATATCCCAGGGATGGATATCCCACTTCTATTAGTAAATGTTTATCTACCACCTTCCAGTTCTAAAGGGGATCTATGGTCACAGTTTAAGAAATTTTTGGCCTTAAAGAAAGAAGAATGTAGGATTTCAGACCTGTTTATGTTAGGTGACTTTAACACCAGGATGGGCCCTTCAAATTTGTCCTTATGGATGGAGTTGCATCAAGTTAACCTCCTTACCTCTGAAGAGGACTGGAATGAATGCTGGACCTCCAGGGACCAGAAAGTAAATAAGGAAGGGAAATTTTTATTTGAATTCATTCTGGAAAACGGATTATATATTCTGAATGGTAATTACCATGGTGATATCCCTGGGGAGATAACCTTCCCCTTCCTAAATAGTGGCAGTACAATAGACTATGCTCTGGTCTCTCCTACCTTACTGAAGTTTATTGAAGCATTTCTGGTCGGAGATAGAGTGGAGACTGACCACTTTCCTATCTGCGTGGTACTAAACGAGATCGTTTGTAGCTCCACTGATGTGTTACCGCCTCCAGTGGATTTGACATTAGAGGTTGGAGCTATTTGCAGACATTGGTCTAAAATTCCGGCTACAGAAGTAATTACTGTTTTGTCCTCACTGCGAGCAAAGAGCCTGAGGGCCTGTCTCGAAATGTCTCCAGACCTGGTTGTTCTGGTTTCAGCTTTAGAAGAGCTATTTACATTGTTAAAAAAACCCAATTTTTTCAAAAATACCTTCACTAAGGAAAAATAGAGGGGCAGTGAGTGGCTGGTGGGATACAGATTGTGCAAAACATCAAGCGGAGTTGCGTAGACAATCGCAAATCCTTAAGGAAAACTATAATGGAACGAACTTGGATCAATATAGGGCTATATATCATACCTATAAGCTTCTGTTGAAAGAGAAAAGGAGGGGCTTTTTTGCAAAAAAAATGGAACCTGATGCTTGTAGCTTTGGAAAAACATGATGAAAGAGCATTTTGGAAAAATGTTAAATGGGGCCCTAGATGGCCCACGATTGCAAATGACCCCAAGGATAAGTAGAGATAAATGGGAGCAACACTTTGCTGAGATTTTTAGTGCGTCGGTCCCCCCTGAATCTTCAAGGAAGATTGTTCCGTTGTCAAGGAAAATACTGCTCTTCCGGAGTGGGATCCAGTAAATGAGCTGGAGGTCCTTGAGGCAATAAAATTGTTAAAAAAGGGTAAGGCTCCAGGGGAAGACTTTATCCCCCCAGAACTATTTACAGATATGCCAGAATGGTGGCTTAGGGCCCTGGCTAATCTGTTTACAACAATCAATAGCGTAGGCTCGATACCACAATCTTGGAAAACAGCGATAATAGTTCCAATTTTCAAGAAGGGGGATAGGACTGATACAAAAAACTATCGGCCCATTAGCCTGCTACCAATCATCTTAAAACTATATTCTAGGACCCTATTAAATAAATTACAGCATTGGGTCCACCAAAATCAAATTATTGCACCAGAGCAAATAGGTTTTCTACCTAACAAAAGTACGGTGGATCACTGTTTTCTGTTAGCTCATCTTGTTGAGAAGTATAAAGCAAGGGGCACGGGCCTATTCTCTGTTTTTGTGGACTTCTCAACCGCATTTGACCTAATCAATCGAGAAAAACTCTGGGAAAAACTGATAAGGTTAAATATAGATAAAAGACTCCTGAAGTTAATTAGATCTTTATACTCTGACACAGGTATGAGGGTTCGCCTCAATAATTTGGGTCAGCTCTCAAATAAGATCAATGCCATGAGAGGGGTTAGGCAGGGGTGCCTTCTGGCACCTTTGCTTTTCAATCTCTATGTAAACGACCTAATAGTGAACCTGAGGGACGAGGGGGAGTACATGGCCCCAAAACTTGGGCTAAGGAGAATATCCTTAATAATGTATGCAGATAATACAGTTCTGCTGTCCACTTCAGGGCTGGGCCTGAGACGCTTGCTGAAAGATTTCGCAAGGGAATGTAATCTGCAGAACTTAAATATTAATCATAAAAAAACAAAAGTTCTGGTGTTTAAACAGAAGTTTAAGCAGGAAGTCTGGCAAATAGATTCAACACCAATTGAGCAAGTAAAATTTTTTAGTTACTTGGTAGTAGTTTTTTCATATAATGGTTCCTGGACACCACATATTCAATCACTAAAGAAAAGTATATTAGGACCAGTGGAAGCAATAAATAAATTCTTTGTATCAAAAGGGGGTCAAAGGTTTGAGCCAGCACTAAAGGTCTTCAAGGCAAAGATAATTGCAAAAATAAGGTATGAGGTTCTGCTATGGGGCCATTCTTCAATTACGTGGAAAATCTTGGAGCCAGTCTTTCACAATTTTTTGAGAAGGCTACTCCAGGTTCCTAATTCGACACCTGCTGTCTTATTACGTCTCGAATTAGGGATGTTGTCCTTAAAATCATATCTTTTGGAGACAGCCCTGGTGAATGTTTTAAAAATTAGTGGTGCATCGGGGGATGAGCTTACGGGAATTTGTTTATGGGAAAAATTGAATGGTGGCCCTGTAGGATCATCTTGGTGGGATAAGATCAAAACCAGTTTTGACGAACTTGGATTGCCCTATTCTTTTTTGAAGGACTTTTCATTTAAAGAGGCTAAGTCCCTTGTGAAAGCCAGGATAAAAGATATTGATGGGCAAACTTCTAGGGCACTCGTGCCCTCAATAAAATCATCCCCCTGGTACCAGCATTTGATCCCAGATGGCGAGGGGGCGAGTTATTTGAAGGATGATCTGCCCTTTCAGCATAAAAGGGCGTTTTTTGCCTTACGCATACAGATTATGCCATCGGCTGTATTGGAGGGAAGGTTCCGGGGTTAGGGTTTCATATGCAGATAGGATTTGCCCATGTTGCTCCCTAGGTGTTGAGGATCTAACCCATTATCTTTTAGTATGTCCTCTGTATTCTTTTTTGCGGGCCAGGTTATAGAGTAGGGTAAAATTGCCCCCAAATTTAACTGACATGGGGAAAATTAAGTTTTTGTTGCTTGACAGAAATCCCCAGGTTTCAAAAATACTGGCACGTTTCGCTTATATAATGGAAATTATAAGGAAAAGGAAACTGGTTTTGATTGAACAATCCCGAGCAGACATGAATAATGAATTGAAAGCTGACCCTTGACTCCATGTTGACAGGGTAAGTCAAATAAAAAAAAAAGAAGAATAACATATTTTTGTATTAGATTTAAGTTTATTGAAAGTTTGTATTCCAATATCTGAATATTTTTATTTTGTGTCATGATGTTGGTTTATATGTCTTGTATATTTTGTGTAGGCAAGTTGTCATGGCCTATGGCCAGTACAATAAAGTTTGATTTGAGATAACAATTGGACCCACTAAAACCAATAAAAACAACAGGCAGCAATGCAAACAGGCTAGAGCCCTGGGCCTGGCCGGCGCCTAAGGCCACGCGCACAAGGGCACGCCCTTGTGCACACAGCCCTTAGGTGTGTTGCCCGCAGCGCACGTGCCAATGGCACAGTCATGGGTACACGGCATTTAAAGGCTAATCCCAGAAGCTGGTAGCGCCCTGGGCATAGCTCCAAATTTCTGCTGTCCAGCTGCACTCAAAAATAAATCAAACATACAGCAGCCACTCCCCGTTACTGCTATAGGTGTCTCTACGCTGGTCCTGAGATCAGATGAAGCTGACCCACCTCCAGTGGGTTCCCACAGCACCTCCCTCCCTACCTGGAACATAGGCCCCAGAACCCTGATGGTGGGTCCTAGGGCTGGAGTGGCTGGCACCCCTACTTGGCCAGGCATTGTAGGCTGGCTTGCATTGGCAGAGCAGCGCAGAGGCCCGGCCAGGGCTCGGTGGCATTCGGGCATTTGGGTGAGTTCAGGTGTCTTCAGGCAAGAAAAATGTGACTGGCAGGCCCAGGGAGTGGGGGGGCAGCTGAGGAGCAGACTTCCTGGCCCAATGGATGGAGAGAGACTTGGACTAGCAGGCAGCCTGCTCAATTCCCATCCCTCTTTTCCTCAGACCACTGGCTTCACAGTCTGCGATAGGTCACGGGCTAGGCTGCACGCAGCCAATGGGGTTTGTGGTAAGACGGGTGCAACAAGTAACAAAAGTCATTGCCCTCCCCCCACCCCTTCCATATCTTTCTGAGCTAGCCACTGATCCTGTCAGCAGGCATTTTCAGAATTCTCCCTCTCCCAGCAGTTTGTGTTCCTCCCAATCCATTGTCATCCTCCTCCTATTTCACCCATTTCTACATATTTACCTCCATAGTTTCATTTATTTAAATTAGATTAGATAGATTTAGATGTTATTTTAATGTTTTACCCCTCCCTGTGTTCTTTCTCCCTCCCCTCCATTGAATCCTTCCCTCCTCCCTGTATATATTCCATCCCTGATTCCCTTCCCCTGTTTTTGGATTTATTTAGAGTAGCATTAGATTGATTTAGATTTCATTTCAGTTTTGTACCCCTCCCTGTGTTGTTT
>QEPC01001423.1:8726309-8744532 GCA_003113815.1 Sphenodon punctatus | reverse complement strand
TAGATAGATAGATAGATAGATGAGTCAGCTTAGTTATAGAGATAGATATAGTGTGTAGTGATTCAGTTTTAATAGTTTATAGTGTGTTTGTAGGACTAGGCCTTTGTAGATATTAGATAATACTCCATTTAGTTCCATAGGTTTTAGAATAGTTAACATCAGTTAGAGTTAGTGTAGATATATATAATAGTAGACTACAAATTTGAATAAATAAATAAATAAATAAATAAATAAATAAAAATCTTCCTCTGCATTCTTTGGGTGGTATAAATGGGGAAGGAAAGCAGGAGAGGTTGGTCTGCTGCCCGTAAGGTGGGCAATGGGGCACGTGGAAGAGGTGGCAGGGGCCATGTCAGCAGGTTCCTGACTGCAGTGGCCAGTCGTCCGCCTCCATCAGTGGCCAAGCATCCTGCTCTAACAGCTGCCTCTAGCAGCAGGAGCGGTATCGCTGCTAGGGGGGAGCAGCGGGAGCAGCAGCAGCAGCAGCAGCGTCAGTGCACCATGGAGGAGCTGGGGTGGGGGCAGCTGCCAACTCCATCGGCAGCTGCAGGATGTGGAGGGCGGCGTGGCTTTCAACGGAAAGCCATGCACATGTTGGGGGAAATTATAGCACTGTATGGGCAGCCCTTTTCGGTGGTCGGGGACATGGGGTTTAGGCACCTGATTGGCTTCCTTGCCCCTCAGTTTAACCTGCCCTCGCGCACCACCCTGAGTTGACAGGTGGTGCCAGCACTGTACCGGGCTTTAAAGGAGCAGGTGACAGAGCAGCTGGCAAGGACTTGGGGTGCCACCACCATCCAATTCACTACAGACCTCTGGTCAAGTAGGAACATGCAGCACACCTACCTGGCAATGATGGCGCACTGGTGGCAGGACCCAGAGGCAGCATTTGGCAGTGGCAGGAGGGGTCCCGAAGCTGGGTATAGGTGGACCCTGCTTCAGGCAGAAGTAATGGATGGCACCCACACTGCTCGGAACATTGAGGCAGCCCTGACCGCCATGGTGAGGGAGTGGGTCACATCAGGCATGTCCTTCACCAAAGGGTGAGTGGTGATGGACAATATGGCCAACATATTGAGGGCAGTCCGCGAGGAGGGCTGTGCTGCACACACCCTTCATCTGGTGGTCAGGGACGGTCTGGGCTTGGGGGAGAAGCGAATTTGGGCAGGCACCCTTAGCTCCCTGATCGAGTGGGGGAGGAAGCTGGCCGGTTTCTTTAACTGGAGCGTGAAGAGAAGCGACCTCCTATGGGAGAAGCAGGCCGAGCAAGGCTCCCCAGTGTACCAGCAGGTGCAAGATGTGTCCACCCAGTGGAATTTGACCTTCCTGAAGCTCGAGGGGCTTCTCGAGCAGAAAGTCGCCTTGTATCAGGTTCAACTGGTGATGGAGAGCGGGGCACCTCCAGCATATGATGGGGTGGAATGGGAGATCCTAGATCATGCTCACACCGTTCCTGGTGTGACCGTTCCATCACCGTTCCTGGTGATGGAGAGCGGGGCACCTCCAGCATACGATGGGGTGGAATGGGAGATCCTAGATCATGCTCACACCGTTCCTGGCCATGATGGAGACCATCTGCTCCTCCACTGTCACCATCAGCCAGGTGATCCCTATGGTCCAGAGTCTCCTGAGGAGGCTGGAAGAGATTCTCCAGGAGCAGGATTATGGCCCTCAGGGCAGGAAGCTGGCAGATGAGGCGGTTCACCTGGTGCGGCAGCTGAAGACAGGGCTGAAGGCATGTTTCAATAAGCTCCTGCAGCGGGTGGAATACGTTTTGGCAATCATGCTGGACCCCAGGGTCAAGGGCAGTGTGGCACACCAGACAACGCTCCCTGGGCACTGGAAGGGTGACCTGCTGGAGAGGGTCTGGTAGGCATAGAGGGCTCTTGAGAGTGCGCAGCAGCAGCAGGATGCCCCTGGGGATGGTGGGGGTGGGAGCAGCCACCCCTTCCAGCTGGAGGCATCTATCCCTGCCCCCAGCCCTAGCAGTAGCAGTACCAGCAGCGGGCTGAGCAGCAGCAGCACCCCTATTGCCAGCAGCACCTCGTATGTTCAGGGCACTCTGGTGAGCATGGGTTTGTGCACAGCAGGGCAGGCAGTGTGACTGAAGGCAGTGGTGGAGGTGGTGCCCAGGCAGAGTTATGTGAGGGCGTACAACAGCGCCTCAGCAGCAATGGAGCGCTACCTGGAGAAGGAGCCGTGCATCGAACCCAGCAACAATCCCTTGGCCTACTGGGCTGGCAAGTCCAATGTGTGGCCGGCCCTCTTCAAAATGGCCAAGGGTCTCTTGTCCTGCCCACCAACGAATGTCCCCAGTGAGCGGGTGTTCCCCATGGCGGAGGACATTTGCTCGCCACACCGCCTGAGACTGGGAGCCAAGTTGATGGAGCAGTTGCTTTTTATAAAGGTGAACCTTCCACTGCTGGGATTCACCAAGCTTCTCCTGGACATGGATTGATGGTGCAGTGGCACACGCCATCCCATGCCACGGGCAGTCTTGGGACGGGGCTCCTCCTCAATCTGGGCTGCTGCTGCTGAGGTGCTGTCCCTCCCTCCCAATGCCTGGCACCCGCCTGCCCTGCCTCTCTCTCTTTCTGACTAGACAGCCTCGGCCAGCCTATCTGACTGACCTCATGACACAGGGTGGCATTGGGAAGCTGTAAGTCTGCCAGCCGGCCTCTAGCTAGATGATCTCAGCCCACCTATCTGACTGGCTCTCTTTTGCATGCGCTGCACAGTCTTCGCCATCTGAGTCCCCTTCCAAGGTCCCAGCCTGCCTTCCCTACTGTCTCTCATGCCACGCTTCCTGTCTGCCCGCCCACCCAGGTGGCCGAGATCAAACCCTGCCTCAGCCAGCCTTCCGATGCTCATGCCACATTGCCTGTTTGCCTGCCTGCCCACCCAGGTGGCCAAGTTCAAATCCTGCCTCAGTCTTCCCATGTTCTTTCCATGCTGCCTGTCTGCCCGCCTGTCCATGTGGCCAAGATCAAACCATGCCTCAGTCTGCCTTCCCATGTTCATGCCACGCTGCCTGTCTGCCCACCCGCCCAGGTGGCCAAGTCAAACCCTGCCTCAGTTTGCCTTCTGCTCATGCCATGCTGCCTGTCTGCCTGCCTGCCCGCTCATGTGGCCAAGATCAAACCCTGCCTCAGTCTGCCTTCTGCTCATGCCATGCTGCCTGTCTGCCCACCTGCTCAGGTGGCCAAGATCAAACCCTGCCTCAGTCTGCTTTCCGATGCTCATGCCAAAGTGCCTGTCTGCCCACCCTGTGAGCAAGCTGAAGCCCTGCCCCAACCTGCCTGCCTCTCATGCCAAGATGCCTGTCTGCCTGCCCTGACATCCCTGGGTGATGTGTCCCACTGACCTGGTAATCCCTATGCTGCTGTCTGCTGATCCATGGGTGTTCTGCCCTGGCAAATCCAAATGTGCCCACACAATCCTGCTGCTGCTGTCTGCTGCTGTCTGGGAGCTTTTCCCTGGCAAATCCTACCATCCTAAGTCCATGGGTGCTGCTGCCATCTGTACTGTTCCATGGGTTCTGTGCCCGGTCAATCCAATGTCTGATGCTGCTGTCAATCCTGCTTCTGCTGTCTGTGCCACAGGTTCTGTGCCCCGGCAATCCAATGTCATCTGCTGATGCCAATGTCGCCTCTGCTGTCTGAGCCATGGGTTCTGCTACCGGGCAATCCAATGTCTGCTGCTGTTGCCAATGGTGCCTCTGCTGTCTGTGCCACGGGTTCTGTGCCCTGGCAATCCAATGTTCAGTTCTGCTGTCTCTGCTGTGCCATGGGTACTGTGCCCCAGAAATCCAATGTCTGCTACTGGGTGTCCACATGATTCACCACTGGGCAAGACTTGACCAATTGGCAGAATCGCTTGTTGAGATTCGGAGAGTAGGATGCAAGCCTGCAACGCCTGGCCAAGTAGGGGTGCCAGCCACCAAGACCTTACCGAGCCTCGGCCACAGCTCCACTGATGCGAGCCAGCCTGCAATGCCCGGCTGAGTAGGGGTGCCAGCCACTCCAGTCCCAGGACCCACCATCAGGGTTCTGTGGCCTACGTTCCAGGCAGGGAGGGTCATCATTCCACTTGTTTGCAAGTGACCCACACCGAGGCCAGCCACCCTGCAATGTCCAGCCAAGTAGGGGTGCCAGCTACCAAGCCCTGACCTGGCCTCTGCTGCTGTTCTGCCAATGCCAGCCAACCTGTAATGCCCAGCCAAACAGGGTTGCCATCCACCAAGCCCTGACCAGGCATCTGCCACTGCTCCACCAATGCCAGTCAGCCTGCAACGCCCGACCAAGCAGGTGTGCCAACCACTCCAGCCCCTGAACCCACTATCAGGTTTCTCGGGCTTACGTTCCAGGCAGGGAGGGCTGTCACTCCACTTGTCTGAAAGTATCCCACATCGAGGCCAGCCAGCCTGCAATGCCCAGCCAATTACTGTTCAGGGTTTCGGGCATTCAGTTCAGCCATTTGGTTTGGCCATCCGACCGGACCGAGTTCGGGCCGAACATCCAACATCTGAACCACGTTCGCACATCCCTAATGGAGATGTGAGTTCATAGAATTGTAGGGTTAGACCTCATGAGTCATGTACTCCAACCTGCTGCTCCAAGGCAGGATAACCTCTACCTACAGTTTCACAGACAGATGCTTGTCCAGACAGTTTTTTAAAACATCCGAGGAAAGAGATCACATAGCCTCCTTTGGCAACCTGATCATTTGCTCAATGGTTCTTAAGTTACAGTTGTGAGGTTTTACTTTTTCCTAATATTTAACTGAAAACTATCTTGCTGCAATTTAAACCCGTTCCTTCTTGTTCTATTTTCTATGACAATGGAGAAAAATTGTTCCCAGTCTCTGTGGGATTCTCCAGAGCTGTGCGGGTCAGTTCTATGGAGTTCTGTGGAGCTGTGGGGTGGTGCCAGTTCCATGTAGTCCCACAGATCTGTGGACCCCATGTATTCTTAAGTTTTTCCCCAAATTCTGCAACCAAGAAACCCAAATTCTCCAAACAGTAAATGCAGATGTTGTGAGCAGAATAAATTATTCAAATTAACCAAACCCTACAGATTATGTAAATTTTGGGTACAACATAATATCCCAGGATGCCACTGAAGCAATTTTGAACATCTTACGTGTTAAAAAAAAACCTCACATGAATTTATCAGATAGGGGTCTCTTTTCTCCCATTAGTGGTTGTGGGCTGCTCCTTTTCAGCAGCTTTAAAGCAGACTTGGACACCATGACCCCACAATATATGCAGCAGTTAACAGTGCTGTGGCACCCCATTGGTTAGCTTACAATGCTGACATCTAAATGGTTATCTCACATTCCCCACTCAGGCTGGAGTTCTGCACTACCAGAGGCTAGACAGGCAAATTTAGGACTCTTCAGCTTGAAGAAGGGATGACTGAGAGGGGATAAGATAGAAGTTTATAAAATCATGAGTGGTGTGGGAGGACTAAATAGAGAATAGTTATTTACCCTCACAATTACTACTAGAACTAGAGGACGTCCCATGAATCTAACATGTAGCAGATTCAAAACAAATTTTAAAGAGTGTTTTTTTTACTAAACACACAATTAAGTTGTGTAATTTGTTGCCAGAAGAGGTGGTCAAGGTCAGCTAAGATTTTTTAAAGGATTGGAAATGTTTCTGGAGGATAGATCCATTAGCAGCTGTTAGGTGGGTAGGAACTTACCATTGGGAGCTCAGAGTGAACAACAGGGGATGGATAACCCCATTTTTCTGGTCTATTGGGTACTTCTTTCATGTGACCAAGGTTGGCCATTATAGGAGACAGGATGTTGAGCTTGATGGACCATTGGTCTGACCCAGTATGGCACTTCTTATGTTCTTATAATTGTTGTGGCAATTTAGCCAAATGTCTATGGAATTTCATGGAGGCTTGGTCTTCTGAAATAAGAGAAATCCATGTAAAACAAATGATGTAAAATGTACACCCATACCCAGGAACCCATGTTTACTGTTACTGACAGCAATAAGGAAAACACAGCAAACATGAGTCCCTGCCCATACCCAGTGATCTTAAAGGCTACACTTCTGGTTCTGTGCTGTGTTTAAAATACACCTGGTCTGGAGGACCATGTAATTGTAAGCCAATGGAAAGCCATCCCTGCTGTCTGTAAACTGCTCCACGCTGAAAATTCCATTCCAATCCTATTGTGAATGGCTATTAATGTGCATTAACTAGGCTGTAATTACGTGGCAGTCACAATGTACAGTGGATGGAAAAATTTTATTCACAGCTTGTGTAACACATGTAGTCAGTACATCATTCAGGTATTTGAAGGCTACTTGCATTAGGAGCCTGTTTACATCAATAAATAACATGCATTTTCTAGAACACTTTGTCCTCACAATACCAGGCCAATTCAGGGGTCTGCCAACCCATTGCTTTTTAAGAAAACCCCAGGATATGAATGAGGACCCATCAAGACCATTTAAGAAGCTCGTAAAGCCTATAATTTACTTTTAGCTTAAACAAAAGGTATGGCACATGAACTAAGATATAGACTTCCAGAATAAAGGTTTAAACTTGGAGGTGGAGGAGTGGGGGAGAGGGAATGTTGTTTAATGTGGATGCAATAGGTTCAACCAAGATGGGCTTTCATCTTGAAGGAGTGGATGTTGTAGCCATGCAAGTAGCGGATCTGGCAATCAGCAAGGAACTGTGATACCGATACAACCTCATTTGCTTCATCCTAACCACAAGCTTCTTTTAAGAATCTTACCAAAAGCTACGAAGGATCAAAAGTAGAGCTAAAATGGGTAGCCATGCAGATAGTAATATTCACTGAATTAACACTATCCAAAACATGTCCAAATGATAGCTTACTAAGCAGTAACCATTTAGTAACTGACAGATTATCTGTTTTACTGCGATACCATTTACTTTATAATGATTTCTCCGCTTTCTGCCATTTACCTCATTGACATTTTCCCATCTGTTTCTGGTTACTAGTGGCCTCCATTTGCTCCGCTTATAATTCATTTCCCATTTACCCCAGGCCAATTTTCAAGTTTAACTTGGTTTCCCATTGGATACCTAGTTCCAATCTTCTGGTTGCAACTTTGCTATTGGTCAGGGTGTGCCTACGGACTAGATACTATAATCACAGTTATGCACAGAAGTTGGCGTCCTAGCCAAAACCAAAAAAGATGTCTGGTGCTATTTGTCCTCCTTAGTGCTGGGAACTTTAGCACTGGGAGTTGACACATGAGGAGAATGCAATCTTATCTTGTGAGTGCATTTGGTTTGGGGACATTCTGGGCAGATGGTATGGTTCCCCCATTAAGTGGCCCCTACATTAAGTAATTTCTCCTCTACTGACTTGTTGTTTGTTCATATATGTTTTTTGATCTTGTCTTTTCATCTTGTCAGTTACCTGGTAATGATATTTTGATATAGCACTTATCCAGTAATGGTACTATTCTGTATTGCAGTTAACCACTGTGAAATGCGTATATCTATCATTTAACCAATTGACTAGCTGGAATTGCAGTTATTATCCATGATTAACAGTTTTTCTATCCATTTCTGCTCTAATCAAAAGCATGAATATGACTTATCCTATTTGCAAAGATAATTTGCATATTCATTGCCAGAAATGAATATCTGAATTCATCTTTGTCACCATTGCAAAATTCACAACTCTGTTTATTTGATTGCTTTGTGTTCATCTATTACATTCCTCTGCTTATTCAAGATTTGAGTGTTCAGTACTCCATAAGAATATAAGAATGCCTATACTGGATCAGACCAATGGTCTGTCTAGCCCACCATCCTGTCTCTGACAGTAGCAGCTTTGGTTGCTTTAGAGAACCTGGCACAACCAGTCATAACAGAAGGGTCCATTTCCTGCTATTGACTTCCAACACAGCACCCCCAACAGGCAGAGGTTTCATCCCTTGAGTAACTTGACTAATAGCCAATCATGGAACTATCCTCTAAAAATTTCATGCAATTCTTTTTGTTTTTAAACCAGTTATGCAAAATTGGCCTTCACAATGTACTCTGGCAACAATTTCTGCAGATTTAATTATACAAGAGCGTGGAAGAATATATTAGTTTATGAATCTTGCCAATGGCAATGAAAGGTCCAAAGTAAGAGTGGAACAAATACAACTTTTCATATTTGTGAAGTTAGTTTGCATATTCATTTCCAAAAATAAAGCGGGAAGCAGATGCCACTTTAAAATGGATGCAAATGCATTAAGGCTGCTTTTAGACGAGACAAATTTTGTGCATGATTGGTGGAAAACGCGCATGTTTTAATGCTCGTTTAAACATCTAAACCATTTTAAATGCACATTTGCCATGATTGTGTAAAAGCCAAAACCGTTTTGAATGTGGTTTTGTCTGATTCCAAACCAGTTTTGAGCCCATTTGATGATCGGGGGATGCCAAAACCAGTTTTTAAAAATGTGCAATATTTAAATCCACATTTACAAAACCACATTAAAAGTGTCTCATCTAAAAGCGCCCTAGGTTTTGTCAAATTTGGAATTAACCCTAAATATGCCACTTCAGCCACAATTGAAAGGAGGCTCTACCATGCTGTGATTCCATGCAGATTAAGAGGTGTTTTGCAGACTCAGAGTGCAAGAAAGATCCCATCATCCCAGGGATTTGCTCTTGCTGGCATAGAGAGGGGGGTATTGAAGGCAGTGGCATAACTGAACTAAAATTTGTGGGGCATGCTGGGGCCCCTTGATTCACATAAGCCCTGCCCTTTGGCTCTAAAATTGCAGCAGCAAGGAAATTTGTGGGGGATGTGCCCCCCATCTCCTACATCTCCCATTATAATTATGCCAATAGTAGGAAGCAGTCATGTGACCAGACATTAAAAAATGCCCAGGTATCTCAGGGATATGGTATGTTAGTTTAGGTAATTTTGAGGAATGGATGTAGTAAGAGTGTACTGGCACCTAATTCATCATGTACTAACAGTTATGTACTTGTACATTGCACACATCCACATATACAGATACTGCAGGTGTGATCCACACTCCATTCAAGTCAATGGGAGTTTACCACTGATTTCAGTCCAGTCAAGATTGCACCCTATAGTTGCTGATCTGTTTTACGTGGCTGTATGGGTTACATTAAAGCATGCACATTGCTCTATTTCCTGAGCAATTCAGAATTCAGGCTTGGTTCTACATTATTTCTCCACAAATTACTGCCCAGTTGTAAAAGTAGGTGGAAGGTAGTATCATCAAGTTTATAAAAACACCAGTACGGAGCCCTAGAATCTTAATTCTCAGCCCTTTCTGTTTAGCATTCTGAATTCATGCTAGCTAATTAACTCATACAATTAGAACAGAACTGGGCCAGCAAAAGTCGCTCCCCATTAATACTTCTCCGCACCTGTATATTCTCATTAACATTAGTTTTCACACCCATAGACACATTAAGTCTGTGTTGCACAGTGGAGTGGAACAGGCAGGTCACATTTTCATGGCAGCTTAAATCACATCTCTATAAGCAGAGTAAAGATGATGGGGATTATACCAGGTTTGCCAGGGATGATGATGATGATGATGATGATTGATTGACTGATGAATTTCATTTTAAATTTCTATACCACTCTTAAATTTAAATTTGGTTTATAATATCAGTAAAAACACAACTAAAATACCCTACCCTAGCTCCCAAAGACTACAGTACAGCCGATATCATCCCCCACCCCCATCACAGGTGGGTCATGGCATAACGCTCTATGGTCCCATGCCTGTACCTCCTACCTCACAGGGGGGACTTCCATCCCTCCGTCCCTCAACTCCCATATATCCCCCCTTCCCCAAAAGCATTAAGCCAAACCAATCATAAATGCACATTAAAAAGAGGGGGCAGAAAAGGAGTATGTAGAGGAGCTTACTCCATTAGCTGAGAGTCACTGCCTCAGGGTGTAGGATGCCCAACCACAGGCCCTGACCGCTGTCAAATAACCATCCAAAGGACAGCATCCTGCAGCATCTGCAGCCCTTAAATACTTGCAAAAGCAGGAAACATATACACAGGAGGGTGTGGCTTAGTGACTCCTGCCTCCTGCACCAGGTACAGGTGTTGTAATCTTCCCCTTCCTTCTTCACACAGGGCTGGCATGACCATATATGCAGCACAGGCAGGGGTGCAGTACCCCCACCCCCCCCCCGCCTCAATCCAACCAGCTGGTGATTCAGTGAGCAGGGCAGCTGGATCAGGGATTGGGGGGATGCCAGCCCCTCAGTACCCCAGAAAGAAGTCTGTGTGTGTGTGTGCAGGTAGTGTGTGCGGAGCACGCATGCAGCGGTTTGCCTACGGTGGCAAAAATCCTTGTGCCAGCACCGTCTTCACAGCCCTCCCAGCCCAGGGCCTTGCATCTGCAGCCCTTAAATACCTGCAGAACGGGGAGACACAAATACAGGAGGAGCGTGGCTTGGTGGCTGTGCACTTTGAGGGTGTCCCAAGATGGCAACCTATCATTCAGCTAGTTTTACGCTTGGACTCTGAATGCTCTGGAATTGACTTGCTTTCCCTAGCTCCTCATCACTAATGCTTTCCCTTATACTCTCTTATCATTCAAAGTCCCCCTTCTCCCCATGTAAACAAGCTAAGCAAGTTCAGTTCATTACAACTTCTCAGTTTCTTGAAAGTATCCTTGTATCTCCCTATGTTCTTCTGTTCATCCTAGATTGTAACACCTTGGGAAGAGACCTGTCTCCCATCACAGCTGTTCAACAGTAGCCACATTGGTGGTGATCTATTCATAACAAACAACAACAATGGCTGAAATGCATCCGACATTTTATATTCATGAATATAATTTGCATATTCATTCCCATGAGCAAATCTCTGGGTGATTTCAGATGTTACGCAGTCCAGAGTCACCACAGTGGATTCCCAGTGGTGGTGAACTGAGCAATCACCCCCCGTGGTCAACAAAAGCCCCGAACAGACGGGATGGGACGGGGAACACGGCTGGGAATCAGGCCACCAGATCACGACCCGGGGCAGCGCAACAGACGTGACGCTAATTCCTGGCTGTGGCCAAAACACCCAGAAGGCACCGGAGAGGGGCAGGACACAGACATGGCCGGCTGAGGGCAAATGAAGCCAGAAGAGACAAAAGGGAACGCCCACACAAGGGAAACAGGAAGGAAGGGGGGAAAGGGAGAAGAGCCACCGAGGTACCACACACAAAAGGCACAGAGACAATGAGGGCACAGGGGAACACACAGCACAAACACATGTCCGGGCGCACACACATCCACATGGGAAAGGAAAGGAAAGGGGCACACAGCGGGACAGACAACACACATGGCACCACTGGCACAGGGGGGTGGGGAGGGGGCACAGGACAGGGTGTCATGGGATTGGGGAGTCCGCACCCCCAATTTATCAGGTTTGAGTGACTCAGTTTCCCTTGCGCACAGTTCTCTTGAATCAGTTTCTCTCACTGGCTAATCCAAGTGTGCCACAATGAAACTTCTTGTCACACAAGGGCCTGATCCTTCCCGTTTACAGACTCTTTACTCTCTGGGTTCGCAAGAGCTTGAAGGCTCTTGTAGCTCACTTGTGTTCCAATATTAGACACTAGACCACTTCTTTGTAAAGTAAGAAGTATATTTATTGATTACATAAACAAGATAGTTAAACAGAGTGGTAATTAGAAATCAAAGGTAAATATAACGCATTCCTAACTTATATTGTTTTTGAGTTCCTAAGTTATTCATCTTACCCTAAAACAAGATCCAGCAGTTTTGGTTTCTCAGCCATGATGTAAGTGGCTGGGTGCTAGCTTCTAGGTTACAAAGAGCAATTCGCCTCTCTCACTTCATGCTCTTTCCCCCAGCCTGCTGTGATCAGGCTGGTTCTTTCGTATGTCGATGTTCAAGATGGCTTTTGCAAGAAGTCTCCAAGCAGTCTCCTCTTCCCTTCTGGGATCTCTGTCCTTATATAGCATTTAACTTTCTTTGTGTCGGATTTCCCGCCTGTGGGGGGAATGTGTCCCAGAGCACGTACACAACCCAGGTAAACATGGAAGTTCATTAACATCTCCATAGGCTCGTCTAGCAAGCCAGCTTTCAATACACGTTATCTGTTTGCACTTCCTACAGGCTGATGATGTAGGAGAGCCCCCAATTTGAGTTCTACAATTCTCAGAGTCAGCATTACCAACATGTGGAACTTTCAACATTACATAGTGTACATTTATAGTAACATTCCATCCATGTGAAACCCTTGGCCCCACACATTTACCAAACATGTAGTCCTATGTTACACGTGTGTGACCCCATGTTTCTCCGTGACAGCCCCCCCGTAAGATAGCATTGTGAAGAGACACATCAGCATCTTGTAACATGATGAGGCTGGTGTCTGGCATGTCCTTTGGGTGTGTGTAGGGGTCTGCCCCCTCCGTACCTTTCCATGTGGTAGTATGAAACTTAGACCCTTGGTTTTTCAAACCATCTGTCAGCTGTGTCGGACTATCGTGTTCCCATGTTTTCCACCATGTTGTAGTGGAGTCATCATCTGAATGGTACCTCAGTGACATTGGCGCCCAACGAGTAAGGGTTAATGCTCAGCTTGTGGATCAATGTGTAGACAGTAGAGGAGCAGTGCCAGCTGACTGGACTCCTCTGAGGGGATTTAAATCCCAAACCGGCAGAGTCTGAAAGCCCCAGGAGTTGGGAAATCAGCTCTGAGAGTGGTATAAGCAGATCCTTGAGCAGAATGTTAAGTTTGTTATTTTAATTTTAATTTTGGGTCAGGGAAAGTGTCAAAATTGGGCTACCAAAGCACTTTCATCACCTGAGAAAGTCAGAGCTAAGCAGGCAAGCCCAAAAAGAGGTCTTCAAACAGAAGGGAAAAATAAGCAGCAACTGAAACAGCTGATCTGAGACTTTGAAATGAGCACAGACGGCAATGGGACGGGGGCAGCAAATCCCACTCCACCGAGTTCCTCTCCACCCAACCTACAACCAGCAGATGCAGACAGAAATGCACTTCCGAATGTACCAACAAACCCCCTCCCAACTGGCCAGCAGCCAGGGGGACAAGACTCAAACTCCAAACTAGAGATGGCCAGAATAAGAATAAACAAGGAGCTCCAGTTAGAGCAAATGAGAGCAGACGAAAAGGAAAAAGAGCGGCGGATGCAGCTTGAACTGGAGATGATGAAGAGGGAAGAAAAACAGAGAGAGAGAGAGGACAAGCAGAGAGAACAGGAATATCAACTTGCTCTCCTCAAGATGCAGATAGACGCTGGAATAAAGACTCCATTTCCTCAAGCAAGGAATCAAAATGCTATATAAGGACAGAGATCCCAGAAGGGAAGAGGAGACTGCTTGGAGACTTCTTTTCTGGGCTTGCCTGCTTAGCTCTGACTTTCTCAGGTGATGAAAGTCCTTTGGTAGCCCAATTTTGACACTTTCCCTGAGCTGAAATTAAAATTAAAATAACAAACTTAACACTCTGCTCAAGGATCTGCTTATACCACTCTCAGAGCTGATTTCCCAACTCCTGGGGCTTTCAGATTCTGCTGGTTTGGGATTTAAATCCCCTCAGAGGAGTCCAGTCAGCTGGCACTGCTCCTCTACTGTCTACACATTGATCCACAAGCTGAGCATTAACCCTTACTCGTTGGGCGCCAATGTCATGGGATTGGGGAGTCCGCACCCGCAATTTATCAGGTTTGAGTGACTCAGTTTCGCTTGCGCACAGTTCTCTTGAATCAGTTTCTCTCACTGGCTAATCCAAGTGTGCCACAATGAAACTTCTTGTCACACAAGGGCCCGATCCTTCCCATTTACAGACTCTTTACTCTCTGGGTTCGCAAGAGCTTGAAGGCTCTTGTAGCTCACTTGTGTTCCAATATTAGACACTAGACCACTTCTTTATAAAGTAAGAAGTATATTTATTGAATACATAAACAAGATAGTTAAACAAAGTGGTAATTAGAAATCAAAGGTAAATATAATGCATTCCTAACTTATACTGTTTTTGAGTTCCTAAGTTATTCATCTTACCCTAAAACAAGATCCAGCAGTTCTGGTTTCTCAGCCATGATATAAGTGGCTGGGTGCTAGCTTCTAGATTACAAAGAGCAATTCGCCTCTCTCACTTCATGCTCTTTCCCCCAGCCTGCTGTGATCAGGCTGGTTCTTTCATATGTAGATGTTCAAGATGGCTTTTGCAAGAAGTCTCCAAGCAGTCTCCTCTTCCCTTCTGGGATCTCTGTCCTTATATAGCATTTAACTTTCTTTGTGTCGGATTTCCCGCCTGTGGGGGGAATGTGTCCCAGAGCACGTACACAACCCAGGTAAACATGGAAGTTCATTAACATCTCCATAGGCTCGTCTAGCAAGCCAGCTTTCAATATATGTTATCTGTTTGCACTTCCTACAGGCTGATGACGTAGGAGAGCCCCCAATTTGAGTTCTACAATTCTCAGAGTCAGCATTACCAACATGTGGAACTTTTAACATTACATAGTGTACATTTATAGTAACATTCCATCCACGTGAAACCCTTGGCCCCACACATTTACCAAACATGTGTGACCCCATGTTTCTCCATGACACAGGGCAGAGGGGGGGAAATGGCCCAGGGGCAGGGAAGGACACAGACAATGGCAGGCGGAACCCCAACAACAGCACAGTCCACACGGGTGACCCCCAGCAACACAGGAAGTCCCGGAATGGGGGGAACCCAGAAGGTTGGGGCACAGGCACAGCAGGAGACCACACGGAACAGGGAGCAATCCGGGAAAGGTCCGGGAGGCACACATGCACCCCCAAGCACCAGAGAGGGTGCTATGGAGGGGAGGCAGGAAAGCTGGGACTCTACAGTTGGTTCAATGTTACAACCCCACCCCCGTCTCCCCAGAGGAAGCCGGGAGGTGCAGTCCGGGGACCCCAGACACCCAAGGTCACACAGGCACCCAAGGGAGGGCAGGGGTGCAAGAGGGAGCGCAGGCATCCGAGGATGGTCAGCAGCATCCAGGGGAGCTGGGGGGCAGGTCAGAGAGCCGGACTTGGACACCAGAGATGGCAGCCACAGAGGGGAGCACCAGTTGCAGGGGCAGGCGGGGGGGGATGGAGAGGGTCAAGTGCCACAGGCAGGGGCAGCAGTACCACGGGATGCTGGCAGCACAGCAGCATGGCCGGGACATCAAGGAGGAAACAGGCAGCAGACCACAGCACCAGGGCGGAGGTGGGAGCTCACAGTGGGGCTGGCAACCAGGGTCCAGAAGGCACTGAGGGACTTACAGCCAGCTGGAGGGGGCCACTAAGGGGCCAGGGGCCAGGTGGCCCGCCAGGTGAAAGAAGTGTGTCCAATGAACCATGCCCCAGCAGTACCCCAGCACGGACATGTGGTGGGTGACCAGGTAGTACGCCTCGAATGGATCCTGCATGGAGAGCCCCAACTGCACATCGGAACAGGACCACACACCAGACAGCGCCACCAGATCTGCCACGGTGGGCTCAGATAACCAGAAGTCAGCAGCGAGGGGCCACAGAAAGTGACCCAGCACCAACAGTCAGTGATACACCGCCCCACAAGAGTGCTGGTACCCACAGGTCCTGTGAATGCAGCCAAAGTAGGACACAGCCAAGGCAGGGCCCCCCTCCACCAGGCAGACCATGTAGGCAGCCAGGCTGCACACAGACAGGGCAGACAAAGTCTCCACCACAGGCCAACCCACATGCGAGCACCTCATCTCCAGAATGCATCCATCGGGAAAGGGAAGCAGTCCCAGCGTCTCAGCATGCAGTTGGCAATCCCGGGTGCTTGCCTCATAGCCAAAGTAATGAAGGCCAGAGCTTAGGCTTGCCTAGGCACCCAACAGGCTGTCCGGGCAGCTCAGGAGCAATTGCACAGCCAGGGTATGCCACAGGTTGCACAGGGCCATGGTCTTGTGGAAGGTCCATGTATGGGGGGCCCCATGGGGGCCAGGAGCCAGGTGGAAGCACAGCCAGCCATGGTCCAGCAAGCCAGGCAGAATAACACCACGGACAGGGGGACCCGCAATCCCTGGAGGGGCAGGAGGGGAACCGGGGGAGCCCTAAGGCCAAGCAATAAGGCCACGGGTCACAACAAGGCATGGCAACAGAGCGAGGTGTGGGGTGCAGACCCAGCACAGCTGCAGGAACCGAGCACACAGACAGGACAGCCGACACACTAATCAGGCCTGCAAGGACACAATGTTGCCAACACAGAGAGGTGGGAGGTGATGACAGCAGGAATGCAGCTGCAGGCAGCATGCCCGGGCACATGCTGGTCCATGCGCAAGGCCCCAGGCATGGATAGCAGGTGCGTCCAATGGGCTGACCCCCTGCCCCGGCCTGCCCGCCCTGCAGAAGGAGGCCAGGCCCGCTGGGAGGGGGACGCCCCGGGCCAACACAGGTGCCGCCGCCCAGTTGCCGGGACGTGACCCAGGGGTGGGACACCATGTGCCCCAGCCTATGACGGGGCCGGCTGCACCCCACCCGGGGCAGCCGGCACCATGGAGCGCAACAGGTTGGGCACCTGTGGGATGCACCTAGCACTCTGTGCTGAGTGGTACTGCTCGCACACTGATCAGCTGCGCATCCTGACCGCAGAGGTGCACTTGGGTGCCCGCCTGTGGGTTTGCATGGCCTGGTGTGCTGCACGGGCCTGGAGAGCCCACTATGGCCAGAGGCGTTCCCTGGCCCAGCTCAGGTCTCAGCGGTTGACTGAGGTGGACCGGCGGGCCCAGATCCATGGCCAGAGCAGGGCCTCTGTGCTCTGCAGGGTGGCTGGCCAGCTTCAATGGCAGAGGGAGACCATGCGGCGCACCGCCCTGCTCAAAATGCCCATTGCCCGGTGGTTTTGGGTCACAGAGCAGGCGTGGGGGTGGTGTTCCCAGGCACTGGCTCAGTGGGACAAGGCTGCTGGGAGGGCGCACTTTTGGATGGACAAGCTCACCCTACTGCGCCTTGCAGAGCTGGTGACACCCTGACTGGAGCGGCAGCACACCCCCATGAGGACCCCCATCCCCATGGTCCAGCGGGTGGCCATCGGGGTCTGGGCCCTCACAATGCCTGACTCCTGCCGGTCTGTCTCCCAGCACTTTGGTGTCAGGGTGAGCACCATAGCCTGTATCCTCCAGGATGTATGCGAGGCTGTGGAGGGCGTGCTCCTGGACCGGGCGATCCAGCTGGTGGACGAGCCGTGATGGCTGACTTTGCAGCTGGAGGGTTCTCCAGCTGCATGGGCATCGTGGACGGCACCCACATACAGATCCTCCGCCCCTCAACTGGGGAGGCCATGGAGTATGTCAACAGGCACGTGTACCACTCCCTGCAGTTGCAGGCTGTTGTGGACCACCGGGGACAATTCATTGACATCTTCACAGGCAACTCCAGGTGCAGCCATGATGCCCGGATCATGACCATCTCCCCCTTCTATGCCCAGATGTACCGCAGGGACTTTGCGGACATGGGGATGACCCAGATCGAGGGGGTGCTCATGCCCCCCTGTATTCTTGGGGACCTGGCCTATCCCCTCACCCAGTGGCTGATGGTGTTCCCAGTCGCCTGAACCCCGGTGCAGGCTCTGTACAATTCCTGCCTGTTTGCAAGCAGGACCGTGGTTGAGCGGGCCTTTGGAGCTCTCAAGCAGCATTGGAGCAGCCTCACTGGCCAGCTGGACTACACAGTGGAGACCTCGGCCCTGGTGATAGGTGCCTGCTGTGTGCTGCACAACATGTACGAGATCAATGGGGAAGCCCTGGAATACCCCGTGCCTCCTCGCCCTCCCGGACCAGTGCCTCTGTACGTGAACACGGACAACCCCATGGCGTACCCTTACGTCAAGCCCATCCGTGCTGCCCTGGCCAGGCATATCAGCTTGGAGGCTGAGGCGTGAGGGCGCTCAACCCTGACCCCACCACCCTGGGACCCCCCGGCCACTCCCTGGGCGGTCCCCTCTGCAGCCAATGGCCAGCCCCCACCCCGGGACCCATGAACAGTCCACAGGAGGCAGTAGTGTTGCCCACCCATATATTCATCCACCCAAGTACATGTGCCCACCACCACCACCACCGCCACACACACCCCACCATGCTGGTTTGGTTCCCCCCCTCAGACTTCCCTCCCCCATCCCCCTGTCCCCCCATCCCCTGCATCTCCAGGGCCACCCCTTCAGCTGGCCTGAAGGCACCACAGATCTCTGGGATCTCC
>QEPC01001423.1:8657514-8714685 GCA_003113815.1 Sphenodon punctatus | reverse complement strand
CTTGGCTGCCCCTGCAGTGGAACCACTCCTGGGGAGTGGTGGTAGACACTCGGCTGGGGAGGGGGGGAAGCATTAGGAGGCCATGCTTCTCCATGGTTGCTCGGAGAGGTGGAGAATGGGAATCCTTCCTGTCCAGAGGGAGTAAGTTTTATGTAAATGTATACATTTGCATAATTGGGTGGTGCCTAATTATGCAAATTAGGCCCGGCACCAAGACTTCATACATGGCCTCACAAACCCTGGGGCTGGCCCTGCTGGGGCCCGCCAGGGTCATGCTCCCTACAATCCCGCCACGGCGCTCAGAGCGCCTGTGCACCTTGGGAGCAGCGGGGAATAAAAGCAGCTCATTAGCAACTGTTCCCCGCCAGTGATCAGTGCTATGGCCTGTAAAACTGACCCCCTTCCTTTGTTCTTCATTGTTGTGTGGCATTTGTACTACTTGGCAGTGAGAGGCTTGACTGACAGAGTGACTGTGAGTGCGATTGGGTGAGTGACTGAGTGACGAGTGTTTGGGTGGAATACGTGGAGACGTTACTATCTATCCTCCCCTGCACAAAGACCTAGTCCCTTCCCAGTGTGATTCCCCTATCTCAGGGTCCCCTTCCTGGGGTTTGCACCCCCTTTTCCTTGCACCTGACACTCCCCTGGAAGCCTCCCTGTTCCCTATAAGCATGTGTTGGATGGTACAGGCATTGTGCTTAATCCCACTACCCTGTGATGATCCAGGCTGGGGGCATTCGCTCCAATGGCCATCTAAGTTCCTGAGGGTTTGTTTCCATGAGAAGTCCTGCGTCCATCAGAGTGGGTGCTCATGTGACTGCGGACGTAACTGGGTTTTCTCTTCATTTCCTTTACCCCAATTCCCTTCCCCCTCACAGTGATGCGTTCCTGGAATGTTTCCGAGGACACGCCACATAGCAGCCAGCTGATTCTCCTGCCCCAGGGCGAGGGGAACATCTGGCAGGTGCCCACTGCATCGCATGGCCTGGCTGCCCAGAGTGGGGTAAGGCTACCCAAGGCATGGTAGCCTCCTCCCTGTCTCCTGTGGCTTCACCCATTGTTCACCTTGGATATTTGCTTGAGCCCTAATCACAACAACCCAGAATAAATATGCTCGTTTTGGGGGGGAGTGGTGGACAGGTTTCAAATGCCATTTTCTCATTAAATAAGCTTCAGGCTTTTCCTCAGCCTTTTTTGAAATTTGTATTCTAGGTATTTTTCAGGCTCCCATCAGCTAATTCAAGAATCCTAAAGTGGAAATGTTGCTTGCACCATCTCACAGAATAGCAGGCAATTTGTCTTGATCGCCCCAGAGCTGCTTTGCGTGCAGCCAGGATCTAAGCTCCCCCACCCATCCCTTCCTCACTTCCATTAGATCAGTTAAGTGGATTAAATTCTTTTAATTGAGCTGGAGCCGTGTTTAGATTGTTAGCCCAATTAGCAGCAAAAGGTTCTGACTACAAAGAAAACAGCTGGCTCAGGGACACTACCAGGGTCGGTCCTTCCCCCACTTCCCCCAGGCAGCTCTCTCTGGGGATGGATTTTCTATCTCCTGCTTGTTCAGGTCTCCTGGACTAGGTTGGACGGCACCTGCCTCCCTGCAGAGCACAAGGGAAGGATCTGGAAGCAGATTTAGGAGACCCAAATGCCAATTCTATTGATATCCCGACCCCCCTGTGTGATGACCAGTGAGGAGAGAGGTATCATCAAACTATGCGTCAATTCCCCATCTGCAACAGGGGGAAAGCAGCGGCCATTCTCAGAGGGTCTACAGCCCCCCCAAATGTTTCCAAGACTCCACTAATTTCAACAAACCTAGGGAAGCACAGGCTGGGTTATCAACTGCCTTTGGGTTTACAGTCACTCAGAAGGGCCACTTCAGCAGGGTCAAAGGGGTTGTCACGCTCCTTTTCTGACATAACCCTGCACCAACAGACCATCATGACATCACGAGATTCCCTAGGAGCAAGGCAGTTTAGGTCAGGGGTCTGGAAAGTCCCACTGGCCCGCCTCCTTTCTGATAAGGCTGCTCCTGGAAGCTTCCAATTCATAACACAATTTCTCCTGGTTACTGTGGTGCCCCTGACTGACCCACCAAAATTGAAGCTTTCTCCAGAACCCAGAGACTGGGTCAAATCTAAGAATCTCTGGACAAAGCCCAGAGAGGTGGCAACTCAATTTAGAGATCATTGTGTCTTGAGCAGCTTGGTGAGAATGCTCTTCTCTGGTTTGTTCAGGGAAAAGAGCCGCCTCCTTTTGGCCAAGGAGAGGGAAAGTGGCTGAAGGTTGCCTGCTCACATGAGCCATGCAGACCACATGCTGGTCCAGGCTGCCCGCAGGCTGGAGAGGAAATAAATCGGTGAGCAAGGAGTTGCCATGACAAAGCTGTTAGGAACAGCACCATGCATATTGGTCGAAGCGGCACTTCCCTTTTATTGCCCGTTGTAGCTGTCAGGACAGTTCAAACCTTCACAAGTTATTTGCCTCTGCAACACAATAGGTATTAAAATGCCCATTACATCTTTTCCTGGAGAAGCAATCTCCTGCGCGCCGAGACAGTGGGAGGCAATCACAGCTCTATTGCACTTAGAGGAGGGATATTACCAGAAGGGAAATGCCGTGTGACCAAAATTTCACGCTGCTAAAATTGACTAATAGCTTTGAACTTTTTTTTTTTAATGCATGTTATTGCTCATTGTGTGGCTGTTATTACTTGGGGGAATGTTTCAGCTTCCAAAGGATTCATTGTTGGGCTGTATTTATCCTGCAAATAGGGAATACGCACACCTCATAAATTGCAGATACAAACAATACAGGAATCTGTCCCATAAACAATTAATCATGGGGTGTCATGCAAAGAGCTGAGATTTGCTAGCACATGCCTTCGAAGCAAGAAACTCCTTCTAGGGAACATAGGGGAGGGATAATTCATATTCCTGACACTCTCTACTCCTACAACATCGACCCGGAGTCCCCACAAGCCTTAAAGGAAAACTGAAAGGAACCATGGGGGGGAAATCTTTCTGATCTCTAATTGCACCATCAACCTGCAGGCAGGAGCACATCGATAGGCACATCACATGTCTCGGTAGAGAAGGAAATCAGCTGTTTTGAAGCTGACTTTGGGACCTCAGAAATGACAGAACCTGGAGGGGTGAACCTGCCACTGATCCTAGATAAGCGTTGCTACTGATTTGCAGTATCATCAAGCCAGAGTTGGCAAAAATTGCAAGTCAGGCTTCCCCTACAAGTCAAGAGATTGGCTTAATTTCAAAGATTGGGGGGGGGGGATTACCTTGTGATTTATTTATTTATTTATTTATTGAGCCATCAGGAGTAGTGTTTTCAAACTTCCCTTTGCTGTCAGGAAATGAAGAAACATTTTCTTTTAAAACAAGGAAAGCTGCAAATCTCACCTACTCGCAGAACTCCAAGACCTGGGGCTTTTTGAGGGGGAAAAAATCAATTCTTGTAGCTCAGGTGAATGGGGTGATGGTTGAAGCACTCAGATTCATCCTTGAAGGCTGTGAGTTTGAATTCTACTTGGCCTTACACTGGATGTGCTTCTAATCCACCCAGCTGCGACCTCATCCATCAGGCTTGGAAGTGAAAGGTAATCAGAGGTGGGTACTGGGTTGGCCACATCATCCCATTCTGCATCATAGGACACATGAAACTGTTCTGCCTAGATCACACCAGGCGGGGGCAACATCGTTCAGGACAGAGTCTGACTTTTTCAAGAGACTAGATTTCCTGCTAAGAAGAATTTGTGTGGATGAAGTCTAGGTCTTTCAAACAATCTGTCAGTGACCCACTCCTACCTGCTGCTTTCTTATTGACCATACAAGGCCCCAACAAGAAACAGGAAGTTGTTGTTAGTGAGCAACGCAATGGTGACTTGGCTTGTTTGCAAGGCCTAGATTCTGTTCCCGCCTCGACACACATCTCTTGATCCTCCTGACTTAGGCCATAATCCACAAACCATTTGCTCTGGAGATGCCCCATTAAAACCCACATGCAGAGTTTGATTCAGTAATTTTAATCCAAATTTCAGATGTAGAGATCTTGTGGAAAGATCCAGTTCTGGAGCATTCTGACCATCTGTTCCACAAAATGCCCAAGTCTTGGGACCGCCAGAGAAGCAGCAGCTTGAGTGAGTGAAAACTTGCTGCGGCATGTGCCCCCAAGGCCTTCTACAGGTTGCCTGTGTGCATGCTCATGAACACACACATTTGCACACACACACTCCCAACAGAAGAATACTGATGAAGGGAAAACGAAGAGGTGGAGTTTCCCAGTAGACCCTACCTTTCTTACCCTGCAATTGTAATGATGTCTTTGCTCTATGAACTCCCTGCCTTAAAGGGAGATATGCAAGTGGCCTCCAAGACTGCCAACCTGGAGCGTTTCCCAATGCCTATTGTGGAGGAAACCAACACTGGGCAGAAATTGTACCAACCAGCAGACCAGGGATGGCAGACGATCAGGGGTGGTTGACCCTGTGGTACAACAGGGCATGGCAGGAGAGAGTCTGTGGTTATCTACACATCACCATTGTTCCTTTCTTAGTTGTATAATTACTTCATATATAAAAGCTGACAGAGAGAGAAAAGAAAATTGACCTTGACAGCCAGTCAAACTGATTTATACTAAGGCTGAGAAAGCAGCCATTTTATTTTGTACATGCCCAGTGATTTATTTTTTTATGTTGTTTTTTATTTCTCACCAAGCATTCAGTGAGAAATTTCAGGCATCCCAAGATGAACCAAGAACCAGGATTTCATTGAGTTTTCTCAATTGGGTGAAATCTTGTTTCAGCCCTAATTTATACTTTGCTTCTTCGCTAAGGAAGGAGGTCAAGTATATGTAGCCAGGTGAGAATGCTCTCGGCAACCAGAACAGCAAAAGGTTTCTGAAGCACATGTTCCCTCAACCATCTTCTCTCTTGCTCCAGTTTGAGCAAAGCCCATGGGAAGTTAGGCCCCGATTTTTGTGTAAAGGTTCTGACCATCCAATCGGGAAACAGGAAACAAATCATAGATCTGGAGAGTTGGATGGGGCCTCAAGGGTCATTTAAACAGGATTCTCTATACCTAAAGCATCCCTGACAGATGTCTGTTTCTTGAAAACCTCCAGGAAGGAGATTCCACAACCTCCCAAGGTAGCTTGTTCCACTGTTGAACTGGTCTACCAGTTAGAACCTACCTAAACAGTCTGTCCTGTCATTTAAACTCATTGCTTCTTGCCTGATCCTCAGTGGCAATAAAGAAAAAAATGTTCGTTTTTCTTTTATGGCATTGTTTTAGATATCCGAAAAATTAATCCTCTTTTTTCTGAGCTAAACATGCCCGGTGCCATCAGCCGTTCCTCATATGATTTGTACTCCAGACCCCTGATCAGCTTCATTGCTGATCAGGGGTCTGGAGGAGAATTCTTCTCAGTTTGTCAATATTCTTCTTGAAATAAGCAGCCCAAGTACTCCGAGAGAGGTCTGACCAATGCCAAGCATAGGGCTGCTATAAGTTTCTTACACTTATATATGATGCTACTATTAATAGAACCCAAAATGGCATTACCATTGGCCTTTTTTTGCAACAGTATCACACTGTTGGCTCATGTTTAGTTTGTGATCCACTATAGCCTCATAAATTATGAGAAATTTTGAATAAATTTATTTATTTATTTATTTCATTATTATTATTATTATTAACAAACATTTATATAGCGCCAGCAGTGTACCTGGCACTTTACAAAGTAATAAAATAGACACGGTCCCTGCCCCTAGGGCTTACAATCTGAGAGACAGGAGCTGGGGGAGAGACTTAGGAAGGGGAACAGAGGGAGAGACAAGGGGTCTAACATTCATGAAGATGCGAGGTCTCAAGTGCACGTACTTGGCTTGGTTACGATGAGAATGACAGCAGGCAGGTCCATGTTGCAAGGATAAGGGTAAACCGATCGTAGGTATAGGAATAGTGGCTCAGCAGGATAAAGAGTCAGACAGAGCAGAGCGAAAGAGGTGAGTTTTAAGGAGAGATTTGAAGGTATGAAGGGAGGGGGCAAGGCGGATGTGGACAGGGAGGGAGTTCCAGGCATGGGGGGCAGCAAGTGAGAAGGGACGAAGGCGCTTAGGGGAGCAGGGAAGGCGTGGAAGGGTGAGAGAAGGGACAGAGGAGGAGCGAAGTGCACGGGCTGGAGTATGGAGGGCGATAAGTGCAGAGAGGTAGGGGGGAGCAAGGTTGTGAAGAGCTTTATAGGTGAAGACTAGGAGCTTGTGCAGGATTCGTTCAGGAAGGGGAAGCCAGTGAAGCGAAGAGAGGAGGGGCTGCACATGGTCGAAGCGACTGGCGAGGTAGATGACCCTGGCAGCAGAGTTTTGGACAGAGATGAGGGGAGAAAGGTGAGACCGGGGAAGGCCAGTGAGAAGGAGGTTACAGTAATCGAGGCGAGAGATGACCAGAGCATGAACAAGAGTTTTGGCAGACGAGACAGAGAGAAAAGGGCGAATCTTAGCAATGTTATGGAGGGAGAAGCGACAGGATTTAGCAACAGAGTCAATGTAGGGTTTAAAAGAAAGGGGTGAGTCAAAGATGAAGCCTAGGCTACGGGCTTGGGGGACAGGCAGGATGGTGACTCCATCAATAGTTATTGACAGTGAGGAAGGAGAGGAAGGATGAGGGGGGAAGATAAGGAGTTCAGTTTTAGCCATGTTGAGTTTGAGTTGACGTTGAGACATCCAGGTAGAGATGTCAGAGAGACAGTTGATGAGACGAGCTTGAACAGAGGGAGAGAGAGAGGGAGTAGAGAGATAGAGTTGAGTGTCATCAGCATAGAGGTGGTATTGGAAGCCATGGGAGGCAATGAGTTTGCCTAAGGATGAGGTATAGATCGAGAAGAGGAGAGGGCCAAGAACAGAGCCTTGAGGAACACCAACTGAGAGGGGGAAGGAGGAGGAGGCGGAGTTGGAGAGAGACACATTAAAGGAGCGGTCAGAGAGGTAGGAGGAGAACCAGTTATGGACAGAGCCACAAAAGCCAAGGGAGTGAAGGGAATCCAGCAAGAGTGAGTGGTCAACAGTATCGAAGGCAGCAGAGAGATCAAGGAGGACAAGAATGGAATAGAGACGTTTAGATTTAGCCACCAGAAGATCGTTGGTGATCTTAGCGAGAGCAGTTTCAGTAGAATGAAGGGGGCGGAAGCCAGATTGGAGGGGGTCAAGGGAGGAGTTGGAGGATAGGAAGTCAAGGCAGCGGGAGTAGACAACACGTTCAAGCAGCTTGGAAGCAAAAGGAAGGAGTGAGACAGGACGATAGCTAGAAGGGTCAGAGGGGTCAAGAGTGGACTTTTTGAGAATAGGAGAGACTGTGGCATGTTTGAAGGCAGAAGGGAAAGAGCCAGTAGAGAGGGAGAGGTTGATGATGTGCAGGAAGGAAGGGGCGACAGTGGGAGTAATGGAGGTGAGGAGGCGGGAAGGAATGGGATCAAGGGGGCAAGTGGAAGGGTTGGAGGAGGAGAGCAGAGAGGAGATTTCCTTAAGGGAGGCAGGGGAGAAGGAGGACATGAGAGAAGGAGGGGGAGGAGGGAGAGGGGTGGGAGTGGGAAGAGAGGAGTGGGAAGCGATGTCGAGGCGGATCTTGTCTATCTTGGAGGTGAAGAAGGAGGCAAGATCCTGAGCAGAAAGGGAAGAAGGAGGGGGAGGACAGGGAGGCTTGAGGAGGGAGTCAAAGGTAGAGAACAGGCGGCGAGGGTCCCGAGAACAGGACTCAATGCGGGAGGCATAGTAGTGTTGTCTAGCAAGGGAGATAGCAGAAGTAAGGGTGGAGAGACAGAATTTGAAGTGAAGGAAGTCAGCGTGAGAATGGGATTTGCGCCAGAGTCGTTCAGCAGCACGAGTGCAAGAACGGAGGTGGCGGATACTAGGGGTGAGCCAAGGACGGGGGTTGTGGGAGAAGGCAGGGCGGGAAGAGAGAGGGGCATGGGAGTCAAGTGTGGAGGAGAGAGAGGCGTTGAGAGCAGAGACAGCGGAGTCAGGGGAGGAGGAAGAGAAGACTGTAGGAAGAAGGGGAGAGAGAGAGGAGGCAAAGTCCAGGGGATCAATAGCTTGAAGGTCACGGAAGGGGCGTAGAGAAGGGGAAGAGGAGGGGGGACAGTGGGAAATGTTGAAAGAGGCAAGGAAGTGGTCTGATATAGGATGAGGATCGAAGGAGAGATCAGCGACAGAGCAGTTTCTAGAGAGGACAAGATCAAGAGAATGGCCATTAGTATGGGTGGGGGAGTTGGTCCAAAGGTGGAGGTTGAAGGAGGAGGCTAGGGAGAGGAAGCGAGAGACTGAGGGCTGAGATGGGTCATCAACATGAATGTTGAAGTCACCAAGGATGAGAGTGGGGATATCAACAGAGAGGAAGAAAGTGAGCCAGGACTCAAAGTCAGAAAGAAAGGAAGAGAGAGGACCAGGGGGACGGTAGATGACAGCAACACGTAGATGGAGGGGGGAGTAGAGGCGCACGGAGTGAGCCTCAAAAGTATGGAAGGAGAGAGAGGGGAGAGGAGAAATTGGTTGGAACTTACCATTTATATGCATCATTACATTTATATGCTGCCCCTTCATGCCAACGGCATCTCGGGACGGCTTCCAACAAAAATAAAACAATCTAAGACAATATAAAAACCACATTAAAAATCTAAAATTCCCATTTTATTTAAACAAATTTTTTAAAAAATCTCCATACAAAAATTTAACCCACAATTTATGAGGTTATAGTGGATCACAAACTAAACATGAGCCAACAGTCATAATTATGAATCATAATTATTCATGGCAGTGCTACTCCCTAGTAATTTATCTCCCATTGTAGTAGGGTGCTTTAGTGCCAGCAAAAAAAGCACAGGCACACCTACTAAATTAAGGATCGCGCTATCACTATGGACAGTGCTAAAGAAGTGCCACTGCCAATGAAGTTAAGGATAACACCAGTAGCCAATCAGGACTGAAGCTCTCAAAGTCTTCTGGGATAAAAGAAGAAGAGGCTTCAGTGTAAGGGGGAGGTTGGAGAGGAAGGAGCCAAAAGCAGGGCTCTCCTTGAACCCAGGCGGCAGAAACAGGCTACTGAGGGTGATTTCAGAAGTGACGCGTTCCAATTCACCACAGTGAATCCCACCCCGGTGTGAACGGATTCACCGTGGGCTGTGGTGACACGTGCGGCCCCAATAGAAGTGACAGGATCATGACCACCGCCCGGAGGCAATCAGAGAGAACATGGGCCGGGGGAACACAACAGACATGCAGTGGAGACGTGGACCATGGTTCAAGCCCCAGAATGCACCTCAGCTGGGGTCAATTCCTTCCACCATGGCTGCGGGTTTCCGTTCAGAAGTTACTTTTCATTCACCCCTGCCGTGGTGACCATTCACCACACTTCTGGACCTCCTCCCGCCCCGACCTCACAAAGCGTAGTTAGCTTCACCCCGGACCATGTTTGACTGTGGTGAACATCTGGATGCCAGCAAACAGACATGCACGGCGCTTTCACCACCCCCCGCGTTTGACTGAGGTTGACTAGGGTGGACATTCACCACATCACTTCTGAAATCACCCTGAGAGGCTGTAAAGGAGTTTGGCCCTGGCAGGGAAGCTGAAGCCATGCCACCAGCAAAGGAGGCGGATATACTCATGGACAAACCTTGCATCAAGGGAACTCCTAGGTGTGTATGAACCTCTTTATGTGCCCAGAAGGTGCTTTTATGGGACTGTTTTTATATGGACTTGAAACCACAAAGGTGGGAAGCCTAGAAGACTGTTGGTTGATCAGGCTGGCTGAAAGGGGTGGTTTGGAGGCCAGACTTGCTCAACCTACATAAGGTTAAGCTATACATACTTACCTCAAAATCAGGACCTCTGTAAACTCCTTGTTACTCAGAAATCAATGGTTTCCCAGGGACCTATATGTAGGCTCTGGCTATAAAAGACAGACACTATTTCGTGTACTGGGTTCCTTCAGCTAATTCCCACTACCACACCAGCACCCCTACAGGCTCTGGGTGGCAACCCAGCTACACCCATCTTGTACCTGTGTATTTGATTTTTCTTTCCTATGTGTAATACATTCCATTTGTCTTTGCTGAACATTATTTTATTGTTTTTGGCCTAGATCTTCAGTTTATCAAGGTCATTTTGAATTTTAATCCTGTCCTCTAAGGTGTTTTCAACCTCTCCCAGCTTTGTATCCTCAGCAAATTTGATAAGAATTATGCTAAAAACCCATGTAACCAATCACAGAGCATGACTTGTGAATCCTAGCTGTTGAATTTTCTCAGTGAACACAGATTGACTTCTGGGTTGGTTGATGAACAGTGGAATTACAACAAACTCTCCAGATGTAAGCCACGAGCAAACACCAGGTTTAGTACAACAAATGGTTGAAGTTGTTGGCATATGCAACATCCATAAGTTAAAGTTACTGTATTAAGAACAGTAATTGACTATAGAGCCACCAGATGGTGCTGCTATGTTTATATGTACATGGAAGGGAGATGGGGTTTTACAGTTGAATTCCTTGGTGTAACCACTCCTTCCCTTCCCTCTCTTTGTCTCAGTCTCCATTTTGTCTTACTACTAACTAGATGTAACTAAGGATCTGTGCCTGGGAAAGCTTAAGTAAAGTTCTGTTTTTAAACCTTCAGCTGCATTTGTCATTACTGATTGCAAATCAGTTATTACTCTGCAACAGGTTATGGGCCCAGGCCTCTTCAGAACAGCCCAGAACAACTCTAAAGACTAGAAGTGAGCTGAAAGGAAAAGAGGCACAAAAGAAACTCCCAGAGGAGGTCTACTAACTGTCAGTGAGCAGAAGAACCAGAATCCCAGTCTGAGGGGAGGGAAGAAAGCATGGCCAGCAGCTCTGAATTAAAGCTTTCAGTCTGGAAGCTGAACAAACTGCCAGTTGTGGAAATTCAAAATAGAAATGCTCCTATTCAAAGATGGCCAGTGGGAGGTGATCACTACAGACAGACCTGCAGCAAACGCTGGGGAGTGGGACAGAAAGAACAGACAGGCAAAGGCAACCATAAGCCTGCTAGTAGAAGATGACCATTTCATCCACATAAAGGGGGAGGCCACAGCAAAGGGCATGTGGAATGCACTGCAGAAGCTGCATGAAAGGACCAGTTTGAACAGTAAGCTGTTTCTCCTAAGGAAACTGTACCAGATGAGACTTGGTAAAGGGAAGGAGATGCAGGATCACATAAATTCAATGCTGGAAGTGGCAGCACAACTGCGAGGGATAGGTGAAGAGATAAAAGACAACCACATGGCAGCCTTACTTCTCTGCAGCCTGCCTGAATCATACAGCACCCTCACAAACGCCCTAGAGACAAGGCCAGAGGCAGATCTAACACTGGAATTTGTAAAAGGGAGACTCATGGATAAATTCCAACGCAGGAAAGAAATCATGCAAGACAATCAGGAACAGGATAAGGAAACTGCCCTGAGAATTGCAGATAACAGATTGCACAAGAAGGAAACAAGGGCATGTTTTCGGTGCAAGAAAGAAGGACACCTAAAGAAAGACTGCTCCATATGGAAGGCAGAACAACAAAAGCGATCTCCACAAGTGTCTAAGCAAAGGGCCAAGGCCACAACCAGTGACACAACCACAGAACAGTGGAGAGGATGTTTTAGAGCAACACAGACCAACTCATCACAGGACTGGTGTGTCGACTCTGGAGCCACAAGTCACATGACCAGCGACAAGAGCTTTTTCACGGTACTGGACCCAAGCAACAAAGAAAAGATATACCTCGCTGATGGAAGCAGCATCACTGCAGAAGGTATTGGCGAAGGAATTCTAAGTTGCAACAAGCCACACGGAGGCACACTAGCAATACCGGTAAAGGATGTGCTGTATGTACCTGGCTTAGAGGGAGGACTCCTATCCGTTAAACGCCTAACAGAGAAAGGGCTCACCGTCAAGTTCCGGGGTAATGAATGCACAATCCAGAAGGGGACAAGGGTCCTAGCCAGAGCCTATGCAGATGAGCACCTGTATCGCTTGAGTGCAACCAAGGAACAAGCAAAACTCACTGCACATGAGCAACACAAGGACTGTATTCATCTGTGGCATCGACGCCTGGGTCACAGGCACCCGGAAAGTATAAAGGAACTGCAAAGACAGCAGCTGACAAAAGACCTGATAGTAACAGCATGTCCCTTGACCATGAGATGTGAATGCTGTATCAAAGCTAAAGCCACCAGAGCAACGCTCCCCAAGGCAAGCCAGACAAGAACCTCCAAGCCACTTGACCTCATACACAGCAATGTGTGCGGCCCCATGAAAGTACCCACACCTGGAGGGAACAGATACATAGTGACATTCATAGACGACTACTCAAGATACACAGTCACATACCTCATGAAGCATAAGGATGAAGTACTGGAAAAATTAAAGGACTACATAACCATGACAAGCAACAGATTCCAACGCAAGCCGCTCGTACTTCGAACCGACAACGGAGGTGAATACACAGGAAAGAGAGTTGAAGACTTCCTGAGAGCCCACGGGATAGAGCACCAGAAGACGGTACCATACACGCCCGAGCAAAATGGGGTAGCTGAAAGAAAGAACAGAACCTTAACAGAAATGATCAGGTGCATGTTGACTGACTCTGGACTGCCAGAAAAATATTGGGGCGAGGCAGTAGTTACGGCGACATATCTACAGAACCGACTCTACTCAAGAACAGTGAGTAAAACTCCATATGAACTCTGGTATGGAGAGAAGCCTAGTGTGGGACACATCAAAGTGTTTGGATGCAAGGCATACGTGTACATTCCGGAAGAGAAACGCACCAAACTACAAAACCGAGCTGTGGAAGGGATTCTTGTTGGATACAGCGAACACTCCAAAGGATACAGAATCCTCAACCCACACACAGACAAAGTAACTATCAGCAACAGCGTGACTTTCGAAGAAAACCCAAGCAACAGTGTAATGTCCTTACAAGAATCAGGAGAAGAAGCATGTCCTGAATCAGGAGGAGAAGAGCGTCCTGAACAAACAGTTGAAATCAGCACAAGCTCAACTGAGATGCAGGAACAAACCCAATCACCTGCAGATGTTGAAATCAGAAGATCTACCAGGGAAAATAAAGGCAAACCACCCACCCGCCTGTCCTACAAAGCAAGTACCGACAGACTGTCTGAGCCATCGACATGGGAAGATGTCTTACAAATGTCAGAAGGGGAACACAACAAATGGGTAAAGGCAGCAACAGAAGAAATAAAGTCCATGCATGAAAATCAAACCTGGACACTGTGTACACTACCAATGGGCAGAAAGACCATAGGATGTAAGTGGACATTTAAAATCAAATACAATGCCGAAGGCAAGGCAGAACGATACAAGGCCCGACTAGTCGCTAAAGGATACTCACAGAAATATGGCGAAGATTATGATGAAACGTTTGCCCCAGTAGTCAAGTACACCACAATCAGGACACTACTGAGCATAGCAGCAGAGAAAGGAATGCAGGTTAAACATCTGGATGTGAAAACAGCATTCCTACATGGAGAACTAAAAGAAGACATCTACATGGAACAGCCACCAGGATTCAAAGACACCGAAAGACCAGACCTTGTATGCAAGTTGAAAAAGAGCATATATGGACTCAAACAAGCGGCCAGAGCATGGAATACAAAAATAAACACAGTACTCACAAAGGAAAATTTCATCAGAAGTAAAGCGGATCCTTGCTTATATTCAAAGAAACAGGATGACAGATGGTTTTTCATATTGATTTACGTTGATGACATATTGATATGCTATGAGCAAGAAGGGGATGACCGCGGAATAATGAAAACCCTGAATCAAAACTTTGAGACAAAAGACCTAGGAAACATAACACATTACCTAGGCATACAAGTAGAAAGAGATGATAATGGAAGTTATCTCCTCAACCAAAGGCATAAAATAGAAGAATTGCTAGAAAGCTTCGGAATGAAAGATGCCAAGGCAGTAAGCACTCCCATGGAAACTAACCACCTGAAGGAGACTGAAGAACAAAGCATGCAACTGCCAGACAACCGACAATACAGAAGCGCAATTGGGAAACTATTGTATATCGCCACCATCACTAGACCAGACATTGCAGCAGCAATAGGAATCCTATGCAGGAAAGTATCAGCACCAAGTCAGAAAGACTGGAATGCGGTAAAGAGGGTCATGCGCTACCTGAAGGGAACCGCACACCTTAAACTGCAGCTACCTGCAACTTCTGGATGTAACCTGACAGGATATGTAGATGCAGATTGGGCTGGGGACAGCTCTGACAGAAAATCCACCAGTGGTTGGCTATTTCTGCTAGGAGGGGGACCCATCAGTTGGTCTAGCAAGAAACAGACCACAGTAGCACTCTCCTCAACAGAAGCCGAGTATGTTGCAGCCGCGCATGCTAGTCAAGAGGTAATTTGGCTACGACAATTGCTCACAGACTTGGGAAAAGAACTGAACAGCCCTATACAAATTTTGGAAGACAACCAAGGCTGTATTGTACTCGCACAAACGGAAAGAGTAAACCCGAGGACCAAACATATAGACGTGAAATATCATTTCCTAAGAGACTCGCAAGAACAAGGACTTATAGACATGCAATATTGTCCTACAGAAGACATGGTAGCAGATGCCCTGACAAAACCTTTAGCAGGAGAGCGCCACCGAAAGCTACTAAGTAAAATGGGCATAGTAGGTTAACTTCTGTCTGTTGAGAAGGGGTGTTGGTGTATGCAACATCCATAAGTTAAAGCCTGCTGTATTAAGAACAGTAATTGACTATAGAGCCACCAGATGGCGCTGCTAAGTTTATGTGTACATGGAAGGGAGATGGGGTTTTACAGTTGAATTCCTTTGTGTAACCACTCCTTCTTCCCTTCTCTCTCATTGTCTCAGTCTCCATTTTGTCTTCTTACTAGTTAGATGCAACTAAGGATCTGTGCCTGAGAAAGCTTAAGTAAAGTTCTGTTTTTAAACCTTCAGCTGCATTTGTCCTTACTGATTGCGAATCAGTTATTACTCTGCAACAGGTTATGGGCCCAGACCTCTTCAGAACAGCCCAGAACAACTCTAAAGACTGGAAGTGAGCTGAAAGGAAAAGAGGCCCAAAGGAAACTCCCAGAGGAGGCCTACTAACAGTAAGTGAGCAGAAGAACCAGAATCCCAATCTGAGGGGAGGGAAGCAAGCATGGCCAGCAGCTCTGAATTAAAGCTTTCAGTCTGCAAGCTGAATAACACAAACTACCAGTTGTGGAAATTCAAAATAGAAATGCTCCTATCCAAAGATGACCAGTGGGAGGTGATCACCACAGACAGACCTGCAGCAAACCCTGAGGTGTGGGACAGAAAGAACAGACAGGCAAAGGCAACCATAAGCCTGCTAGTAGAAGATGACCAGTTAATCCACATAAGGGAGGAGGCCACAGCAAAGGGCATGTGGAATGCACTGCAGAAGCTGCATGAAAGGACCAGCTTGAACAGTAAGCTGTTTCTCCTAAGGAAACTGTACCAGATGAGACTTGGTAAAGGGAAGGAGATGCAGGATCACATAAATTCAATGCTGGAAGTGGTAGCACAACTGCGAGGCATCGGTGAAGAGATAAAAGACAACCACGTGGCGGCCTTACTTCTCTGCAGCCTGCCTGAATCATACAGCGCCCTCATAAACGCCCTAGAGACAAGGCCTGAGGCAGAACTAACACTGGAATTTGTAAAAGGGAGACTCATGGATGAATTCCAGCGCAGGAAAGAAATCATGCAAGATAATCAGGACCAGGATAAGGAAACTGCCCTGAGAATTGCAGACAACAGATTGCACAAGAAGGAAACAAGGGCATGTTTTCGGTGCAAGAAAGAAGGACACCTAAAGAAAGACTGCTCCATATGGAAGGCAGAACAACAAAAGCGATCTCCACAAGTGTCTAAGCAAAGGGCCAAGGCTACAACCAGTGACACAACCACAGAACAGTGGAGAGGATGTTTTAGAGCAACACAGACCAACTCATCACAGGACTGGTGTGTCGACTCTGGAGCCACAAGTCACATGACCAGCGACAAGAGCTTTTTCACGGTACTGGACCCAAGCAACAAAGAAGAGATATACCTCGCTGATGGAAGCAGCATCACTGCAGAAGGTATTGGCGAAGGAATTCTAAGTTGCAACAAGCCACACGGAGGCACACTAGCAATACCAGTAAAGGATGTGCTGTATGTACCTGGCTTAGAGGGAGGACTCCTATCCGTTAAACGCCTAACAGAGAAAGGGCTCACCGTCAAGTTCCGGGGTAATGAATGCACAATCCAGAAGGGGACAAGGGTCCTAGCCAGAGCCTATGCAGATGAGCACCTGTATCGCTTGAGTGCAACCAAGGAACAAGCAAAACTCACTGCACATGAGCAACACAAGGACTGTATTCATCTGTGGCATCGACGCCTGGGTCACAGGCACCCAGAAAGTATAAAGGAACTGCAAAGACAGCAGCTGACAAAAGACCTGATAGTAACAGCATGTCCCTTGACCATGAGATGTGAATGCTGTATCAAAGCTAAAGCCACCAGAGCAACGCTCCCCAAGGCAAGCCAGACAAGAACCTCCAAGCCACTTGACCTCATACACAGTGATGTGTGCGGCCCCATGAAAGTACCCACACCTGGAGGGAACAGATACATAATGACATTCATAGACGACTACTCAAGATACACAGTCACATACCTCATGAAGCATAAGGATGGCGTACTGGAAAAATTAAGGGACTACATAACCATGACAGCAGATTCCAATGCAAGCCGCTCACACTTCGAACCGACAACGGAGGCGAATACACAGGAAAGAGAGTTGAAGACTTCCTGAGAGCCCATGGGATAGAGCACCAGAAGACGGTACCATACACGCCCGAGAAAAATGGGGTAGCTGAAAGAAAGAACAGAACCTTAACTGAAATGATCAGGTGCATGTTGACTGACTCCAGACTGCCAAAAAAATATTGGGGCGAGGCAGTAGTTACGGCGACATATCTACAGAACCGACTCTACTCAAGAACAGCAAGTAAAACCCCATACGAACTCTGGTATGGAGAGAAGCCTAGTATGGGACACATCAAAATGTTTGGATGCAAGGCATACGTGTACATTCTGGAAGAGAAACGCACCAGACTACAAAACTGAGCTGAGGAAGGAATTCTTGTTGGATACAGCGAACACTCCAAAGGATACAGAATCCTCAACCCACACACAGACAAAGTAACTATCAGCAACAGCGTGACTTTCGAAGAAAACCCAAGCAACAGTGTAATGTCCTTACAAGAATCAGGAGAAGAAGCATGTCCTGAATCAGGAGGAGAAGTGCGTCCTGAACAATTAGTTGAAATCAGTACAAGCTCAACTGAGATGCAGGAACAAACCCAATCACCTGCAGATGTTTAAATCAGAAGATCTACCAGGGAAAATAAAGGCAAACCGCCCAACCGCCTGTCCTACAAAGCAAGTACTGACAGACTGTCTGAGCCATCAACATGGGAAGACGTCTTACAAACGTCAGAAGGGGAACACAACAAATGAAGGGGAACACAACAAATGGACAAAGGCAGCTACAGAAGACATGGTAGCAGATGCCCTGACAAAGCCCCTGGTCCTGGATGTCTTTCCTGGCTGCTGTGAGCCCCACTCCTCCCAGCATCATTGCTGTGCCTATGTCACTTGCTGTCATGTCAAAGAGCGCCACTAAAAGCTACTAAGTAAAATGGGTTTAGTAGGTTAACTTCTGTCTGTTGAGAATCATACAGCAACATTTGTATGCAACATCCATAAGTTAAAGTTAAAGTTACTGTATTAAGAGCAGTAATTGACTATAGAGTCACCAGATGGCGCTGCTATGTTTACATGTACATGGAAGGGAGATGGGGTTTTACAGTTGAATTCCTTGGTGTAACCACTCCTTCTTCCCTTCTCTCTCTTTGTCTCAACCTCCATTTTGTCTTAGTACTAGCTAGATGTAACTAAGGATCTGTGCCTGGGAAAGCTTAAGTAAAGTTCTGTTTTTAAACCTTCAGCTGCATTTGGCCTTACTGATTGCGAATCAGTTATTATTACTCTGCAACAGAAGGAAGGGTATCACACATTCAGCAGAGTTGAGCCTTCAGAGCAGAACCGTGAGACAACTGTCTTATTTGCAGAGCTTTCCCACAAAAGGTGAGACAGGGGTAGCTACGACTGCCATCTTCCCAGAGTTTTTGATTGAGAAAGGGCAGGACCATGCTGGGAGAGGGAGGAGCAAAGGAACTCCCCTGCCCCTTTCTGATGTGACTACATCTCTTTGGAACATCCTAATGTCATGACAGTCTGCGATGGGTGGAGCCACATCAGAAAGGGCAGGAAAGCCCCTTTGCCCTGCCCTCTCTCCTGTAGAGCCCCTCTCCCATCTCACTCCGGGGAGGGGGGGGGGGAATTGTAGCAGATCCTTGGAGAGCCCCAAGAAACTGGGTCTTTATCTGGAGCTCAGAGATGGTGTAGCAAAATCCTTAGACTCCAAGTCAAATCTGGAGGGTTAGAAACCCATCCAGGTAACCCTAACTGGGAGGAATGAAACACTTGGCCTTGTAAGAGCACACTACAACAAATGCAAAGCAAAAAGGCCGAGGCGTTAAATCTAGGTCCAAAGGATTGTCACTGCTCCTCCCCCACTCCCTTACACCACATTCCATATTTCCCCTGATAAAGTACATTTTTGCCATGTGTCTAGGGAAACAAAATACAGTGCAATTACACATTTTTATAGTGCGCCTTTCATAGCTTATCGCAAAGCTCGGCACATAAAAAAATGAATTACATAAATTCTAAAGACATTTAATACACACAGTTAAAATCATGCACGAAAAGCAATAGAAAACAGGTGTGTGCTTAAAGGGAGATTTAAACTGGCGACGTGAGCTAGAAGCAGGAGCTACTAGGGGTAAGGCAGCTGGCAGGAGAGCTGAGATCCAAGGAGACATGGGCACATCCTGATTACTGAGACAGGAAAAGCTGCAAATTGCCACAGAGTGCAAGGCCCTGGCCTATAACCCCCAGTCTCAGAAGTGATGGAGCAGCTTCTAGGCAGCTGCACCTCTGTTAATTCTGTCTCTTTCCAGTTTCTCTGAGTCTCTTAGCTTTTCCCTGTCTGGTTTCAAACCCCTCTCCCGGTCTGTCTCTGCCTTCTTCCCAGAGTAAATGTCTCTGAATTCAGATTTAGATGTTCGTGGGGAGAGTTAATCCTGATTGAGTAAATCTGGATTTAGGTTTTACACTGGGATCTTAAATCCTAATTTTTGCGATCTTAAATCCTAATTTTCAATTATTAATTTTAATCTGGATGAAAATTCAGTCCAGAATAGTGATCGTAGTAACAGTAAATCTGGACTAAGCCCCTACTGCCATAGAGAACTTCTGGTAGAGTTTACGTCCCCTCTACCCAAAGTCTCTGTGGTATTCTGCAGTTTCGAGTGGCAAAATGACACAGGTAGGAATTTACAACAGAAAAGGATGTGGCAAAATGCTACCCATGCTGCCTCCTAATCCACTCTGGCCCTGCAATGGAGGGAATCCATCACACCCATCTGCTCCAGGGACCCATGACAGCAAGTGACATAGGCACAGCAATGATGCTGGGAGGAGTGGGGCTCACAGCAGCCAGGAAAGACACCCAGGACCAGGGGCTACTGCCCTGCTCTTTAGGGTCTCTCATCAGACCCTCAAATTGGCTGGAAGCAGGAAAGGGGGGCAGCTGGAAATAGTGGACATGTCGTCTGCCGCCTCCATCTCCAGTTTAGGGCACTGGCATCCCCAACAATCCATTGTATTCCCAGAAATCAGAGCAGAAGGCGGCTCTGGAATTCAACTGTGCTGTCTATGTAGCAGAATCCAGTTTCCTTTTGAACTGCCCTGCTGTCTCAGCTCTCTACACAAATACAGAATCCCCTCTGGAAATTTACATCCCAGACAATTAATGGCAGGATGGATGCTCTAGCACAGGCATTCTCCTCTCGGTCGGAGTTCCCCAAGGCACTGAAATTCAGCTGCAGTGCACCATGGGACTGATGCAGTCCTTCTTGTGACGCTTACATCGAAATTACCGTCTCCACTGCAAATTCAAATTAGTGCTTATTCCTGATAAACAATGATCATGTAAACAGTTACTCCTGAATGACAACTCTGGAATGATAAATCAGGATTTACGGCTACTTCGGATTAACTCTGCACATGTAAAAGCAGCCAATGATACTGTGGCTCCTGGATTTCCTTGTACCCTTGTCTTGTGGTTTCCTGCTTCTAGTCTCGGTCTCCTTGGAGTCCTTGTTTGCTCCCTTGATTCCCCTGTTTTCCCTGGTTCTGTTTTCCTGAACTCTAACTCCTCTTCCCTTCTCTCTGCCTCTTCCCTTCTGCTCCTTGGTTTCCTAGTCTCCCACTCACTGGCCTCCTTGAGCTCTGGCCCGTTGGCAGCCTAGCTCTCCCTGGTTCCCTATTTTCCATTGGCCCATGGCTTCCTTGTTCCCTCTACTCCCTGGCCACTTAGGCTCCTGTTCTAGTAGTTCTTAGGTCCACACCCTATATTGCCACATCAGCCCTAGATTCCCACTGTTCCCTTCTCCTTAGGCTTGTCCCTGTTCTACCCTGATCCTGTAGTCCTGTATCTAGTTGTCGCTTCCCTTCCATGTAACCTCTATGATGAGCTTCACTCTTCCTTTGTGCTGATAGCCATTGGAGAGCAGCTGTCTGAGAGGTTCTCCTTCTCCTGTAGTTGCTTGCCCTTGAGGTGTCCCCATTCTGACCCCACTCCATGGGACAGCTTGTTCCATCCCTGACCCAGCGGGGTCCCCAGATTGGACCCCCTGGTTCATCATCCAGAGAATATGATGTCACGATGCTCTACAACTCCATGGCTCACCAGGTCCCACAGGCCAGCTGCACCTCAAGGCTCAGTCAGGACAATCTGACCCCAGTCCAGACAGAATCTTTGGTTTAGCTGGTCCCTGGCCCAGATGAACCCCATGACTCAGCCAGACCTTTCTTTCACTGTTCCCTTCCATCTTGGACTCAGTTTTTCTAGGTCCCCATTTTTGGTTCTGGCAGATACTCGGCCTCTGCCTTTTTCCAGGTTCTGTTCTGTATGACTGACTCTCATTCCCAGTGAGCATGTCAACTCCTAGAAGTACTTTAGGAAGGGCCGTCCTACAGAAGAAGCTCGACCACTGCAGCTTCATTCACCTAGCTGCTAGCATATCACCAAGGGGACCGAGGTTGCCTAAACCCACCTCCCAGCAGGAGGAAATATACCCGGAAGTGGCGATTTACGAAGCCCAGCAGCTCTGGACCCGAACTCCAGATGCCCTGGAAGTCAGTTACCAGTTCTTAAGGTTCCACATAAGCTGGCCCCGGTTCCTCAGACTCCGCAGAAGCTGGCGCCTGCTCCCATGCTCCAGATACCCCAAACTCTGGCTCCTGCACTTCAGAAGCCAACCATGGCTCTCCAGACAATGGAAAAACTGGCCCTGGCTCCCCAGAAGACAGCCCTCTAGATGCCTTTGCCACCAGCTCTGGGCTTCAGGCTCCATGCCTCCTGCCCCTGCCGTCAACAGAGTCTGTGCCTCCCAAAAACTCTGGTCCTGTGCCTGAGCTAGGGCTGAGACAAGAGCAAGTGTTCCAGTTCCAAAGGGAAATACCAACCTTTTGGAAGTGCTTGCAAGTGTCTGTCGGTACTTTGTCAGTTTCTGATGATTCTGCGCTTCTGCCAATTTATTTGGCTTTTTCATCACTTTCCAAGACTTTTTTTCATTTTTGTCACTTTCAGGGAATTTTGCAACTGTTTTTAAGGCAGTTCTCCAGCATTCTTATGGCAATTTCCAGCACTTCCCCAGTGCTTAACCAGCGCATTTTCATCTCCACAAACTCCAGGGATGCACGCGGGGCACACACGGGGCCTGGGACCGGCCTGTAGCAGCCTCATTCAATTTGCAAAAAATAAAGGGAAATGGTGAAAACTGTGGAAAAGCCAGTAAGTTTCCACATCACACATTTTTGTGAATGCCTTGCTTCCAATGGAAAAGGCACTTGCCAAGATTTCTCATTTCAGGCCTACGTGCCTCCAGTACTTGAACCTGCAGCCCAGTCCTTGGTGTCAGCTGCACCTCTGAAACCTGAACCTCTGAGATCTGAACCTGCTGCCCAGCTGCCGCCAGCAGTTTCTGTGGCTGCTGCCCGTGGTTTCCATAGCTGCAGTCCAGTTTTGCCAGCTACCCACTTGTGTACCTGCCTGGTTCTACCGGCCACTCACTAGGACCACTGCCAAGCTCTGGTGCCTAGTCATTGTCCAGGCACGGACTCTGGTTGAGCCCTTGAACAAACCTGTCACTGCCGGCATTCGGTTCACCCAATACCGCTTCACACTAGGTGTTTGTGCCAAATCTCTCAGGTCTGGCTGCCATCTTGTTAATGTTCCCTCATGCTCTGTGTGTGCCTCATTTGTCCTTGCTCTGCCCTGATGCTATCTCGGTCTGCCTTGATCTCTGCCTCAGTGCCTTTTGTGTTCTCTGTCCCATATGTTTGTTCACGTTCCTTGCCCTGTGTCTCCCCATCCTGTGTGTTCCCTTCCAGTTATTCATCCCATGTCTCTGGCCCTGAAAGGGGGAGTTCGGTCAGTGGCACGCTCCCTGAGGGGACAGGGAGAATACTGTAAGGCCCTGACCTAGAGCTCCCAGCCTCACAGATGCTGGAGCAACTTCTAGCTCCCTGCAATACCGTTAGCCCTGTCTCCTTCCAGCTTCTCTGGGCCTCTTAGTCTTTCCCTGTCTGGTTTCAACCCTGCAACCCTTCCTGTTTCTGTTGTCTTCCCAGCTTCCTGGTTGGCTACAAGTCAGTATTTAAGGCATGCTGGTAGCCACACAAATCTGGGCGGAACAACTCCTTCTATCATGGCTCTGTGACTCCTGAACAGGAAAGTCCCCAAGCATCAGAGCTGCTGCCAATGAAAGGAAACATGGGAAGAGTCTCTTTTGCCGTGAGTAAGGAACCATGTTCTCAAGTGTTTTTCTCAATGGCAGCATTGGGTCCCTGGCCTTAAGGAGATTGTTACATTCAATGATGCCCACTGGGTGGTAAAGCATTGCTGCCCACATACTTATTCAGTGGGAAAGGACTAGCTCCCTCAGCATCCCTGGAAGGGAGAAGGGAAGGATGGTTAAGGTATTGATTGGCCACTGAATTTAAGAAGAAGTTCTGTCCTGGACATCTTGTTTCCAGCTCACCTCTCCATGAAGATGGAAACATCTCCCTGGGGGTTACTAATCCTCTAGGTTGACTCAGAGCCTTTGGATTTCCCTGCATTATCTCCAAACTCTGGGTGCAGCTCATTTCATTGGATTATCCAGGGGCTCCTGGGTAACCTGGGGAATTTTTTTTCAGTCAAGGGAATGTTGGAATGGGGCAGGATGAAGTGGCTCTTCCTCTCCTTTTCTGATGTGGCCTCACTCCTTGCAGACCATTGTGACATCATCACGCTCCAAAGGGGGTAGGGCCATGTCAGAAAGGGGTGGGAGCATCCCTTTGGCCTGCCCCCTTTCTGGCGTGGACATGCCCCTCTTCCAGACAAAGGTTGGGGAAGATGAAACCCCTAAACATCCACACTCAGTGGAGTGGGGATTGGAGCTTGACTACCTAACTGGCACTGGGGCCAGTTGGCTGGTGGAGAGGGGAAGTCAGGAAGTGGGAGCATGTGCAGAGGTGTAGCAGGCTGAGAGCCAGTGGACAAGTCAAGGGAATGATCTGAGCACGTGGGCTGCACTGAAGGACAGAGTCAGAGCTGAAACTCAAATACAAGGAGGAGGTACCTTTGCCTGAAATAGATACCAGAAAGTCCATTAAGACTGCAACTGAGTGGTTTAGAGCTCCTTGGGGCAGCTTCAGGTTGTGTTGAGTTTCCATGGGATGATTCCTTTCATCGGATCTCTTCTCTGGCCTCTCAAGCATTGTAGGAGTTTAGACCAATTCCCCAGAGAGAGGTGTTCCCACAACAATGGCCAGTGCTATCCAGAAGAATGGCTCATCTGAGGCTCCGAGTGATATAGCCTCCTGGGATAAGGCTACATCTGGTTAACAGAACCTGATGGTCCAGGCTGCACTGAAAGACTCATCATTTGCTTTAATTGTGATTTCTGGTTAAACGCTGGTGGTATACCATGTGCTATTGTTCTACATTGCTTCAGTCATACCCAACAGATAGACCGGCAGGCTTGCATTACCAGCAATCCTGGTTCTGAGAGGAAGGAGAGCTCCTTGGAATGATCCCTCAGGGCCCTACTCAAATGTCCTGGGGCATTTTTCACTTTAACATTTCTTTTCAAGTAGCAACACAGTCAATAGCAACTGATCACGTATCAGGTGATTCACATGTCAGCTCCATCAGACGGTTACTGTGTTGAAAGTAGCTACTCTTGTATAGCTTACGATGAGTAACTACTACCTCAGCTCTTAAAGCAGGGTCTGCTGGGTTGGGAGGCCAAAGTTGGAGCTAAAATTAAAATGGGTAGTAAAGCCCCTCCCCCATTTCCCCACTTACCTGGGGCCAGTGATGGAATAGAGTAGTGGTGGGGGGGGTTGGTGGCACGCACCTAAGAGATGTCAGCAATCTTGGAGCTGGACCCCTTGCAGAATGGTCTTGGGCCTGCTGGGGCCTAGTCCTGGCGGACAGGTGCATGGGCAGACTGCCTGGGTCATGTGCAAAGGCCATAGGCAGGCACATGTGTGCTCAGGCAGCCTTCTCACATGCCCAGCCAGCTGGACTAGGGCCCCTAGAGTCCCAAGGCTATTCTGGGAGCCTCCCAGGCCCCAAATAAACAAAAGGGGTACTAGTTCAGGTACCTGTCAGACACTTGCAGTACCCAAAGCACAAGAGCTAGTATGGGTCCTAAAGATCCAATGAGTATACCTATTTTACCAGATAACCGTTTCAGCTGTATTCGGAATCTCAGTGCCACAGCTCCATGGTGTCTATTTGGAAACTTACAGTCTGCACTAGCTTTCATGGCCACCAGAAATCTACTGCAAAAGCTCCCATATGATTGGCTCCCACTCGCTATACTGCTTACTGGGCCAGCACTTGGAGCAACCAGATAGCTACTGGCCAGCCAATGCTCTCCTCCCCTCCATACCAACTTTCCATGTTATGCATTGTAGACCTGCTCATTCCTGACCTACTGCCATCTACCCAAGATGGAACTCTCTGGTTTCTCAATCCTGGCACATCCAGAGAGTATGATCCTGGGCTAGCCTCCTCATTCAGACACTTCTTTGATACTGTGTCCTGGCTTGCTACTCAGAGCTTCATTTCAATATGCCCCCACCCCTGTCTGTGCTAAGTCTCCACTCTCCACCATAGGATCAAAACCGGACTGTGGGAGGCTTACATCCTCGCCCCCTAATTAGGGCATGGCAAGTCAGCTTCTTGGGGAATTAGCTTGTGTGCAGTCCCCACATAAACCTCTAAGCACTTTATGACTCAAGGTTCCTGGACTTGGACACAGGCAGCTTCACCCCCATGGGACATTTTACGTCTGGCCTCCCATTATAGCTAGCCTGGACCACCAAGTGAGGCTTCTCCCAATCAAAAGTGGGTCCCCAAACTCATATAACATATCACAGTCCCCACCAGGATAACTAATAAGAATCCTCCCACCTGGGATTTAGCTCAGTCTCTCCTGGCTTGTTCTCAGTCCATCAGCGGGGAAGGCTTTTCCCAGCTGTATTGGCAGGTTTGCCTTCCTGGCCTGCTTCCAACTCTGCTCTCTAGAGTTATCAGGTCAGCAGCTCAGTACCTTCCTTGTGCTCTGTCTCTGCAGCTTCCTCTACCTCTGGACACTGTAACTTTGTTAATCGAAACATATCCATTGTTAGTTGAAAAATAACAAGTCATAGAGTCACATGGCTGGAAGAGACCTCAAGGGTCATCTAGTCCAGCCCCTGCACCACTGCAGGACCTACCATATTTATAAGTTATGTAAACAAAGGGTATACAAGGGGAAGGCTTGGAGAATTTGGCGTGCCTCACTCCAGCAGGATCCAGCAGGATCTGCCGATGGACTGGCCATCTGTTGACAGACTTGACAGCACCTTCTCCTGAACACAGCCTACAGGGTGAGAAACTGACTCTGGGGGAGGTGTTCTACGATATATGTTGTTGTATGATATTTTGCATTACAATCTTATATTGATCGCAAATCAAGCATACCGTATCTCACTTAAAGTTTGAGCTGATCCCAAAAGAAAGCTGTTTGCGAAACCCCCCACCTTCCTGATCGGCCCTTCACTGTTTGTAAGGCTGCTAAGGCCATTCAGTTGGGCACAGGAACCTGGGTGGAGCATAGGGATGCACGAACAGAACCGAGTTCGGAAATTCAGTTCGGTTCAAAAATCGAGTTCGGTTCAGAAGTTCAGTTCGGTCGACCGAACTAGTCAAGTTCAGTCAAATTCCGAACTTTTGAACCAAGTTCGTACATTCAAAACCAGTGTTTTAAGCTGTTTTTGGCCTTCCGAACTGTTTCAGATTCGACTGAACAGTTCAGTCGAATTAAAGTTCAGTTCGGAAGTTCAGTTCAGTTGACCGAACTAGTCAGGTTCGATACGAACTCCGAACTTCCGAACCGCGTTCACACATCCCTAGTGGAGCAGTGTTACATTCCTAGTTTCCTGCTGCCTGCCTTGTTGTGTACCCTCCACCCAGCGCCTGCTCACCTTTTGTCCTGAGTCTGATTACTTCTGCCCTGACCCTTACTACTTCTGCCTGGACCTTGGTATTTCTGCCTAGAGTCTGCTCTGGGTGCCTGGCCCCTTGCTCAAGACTGCTGTTGACTCTGTGCCTGACATGGGATTTCTGGAGCTCTTGACACAGTGTCTGGTGGTGCTTTGGCTATGCCTGAGAAAATCCAGGACTGTCCTTGATCTTAGATTCCTTCTCTAACATTCACACATACCAGTGACTCTCCTGCTTTCTCCCGTCTCTGTGATTTCTCCCTTTCTTTGTGCAAGTTAATGCACAGACAGCTCCATCAAATGTAGCATTAAAATTCAGAGGCACAAAGGCAGGCGATTAGGTGTTGTCTCCCATCCCTGCCTGTCTGTGCTCCTAGCACTGTGCCACCTGCACACTTTCCCCCACCCCCACCATCCCACAAACTTTAAAAAGATGAATTAAATTGAGCTCCCCGCAGTTGGAAGCATTAATCAAAATCACTGCCACTGCCACCAGGAATATTTGCAGACACGATGCCAGGGAATGAAAATCAAGCACAAGCTAAGGCAAAGAAATGCTACTTGCATAACATTCAGAAGTGGGTTTAAATGGAGCAATGGGACTATGGAGAAGAAAGAATTCCAGTGGCTGGGGACTCCTGAAACAACTGCATCTGGGACTGGTCTTGGTTTTGACCTTTGCCACCAACACCTGGAATAGTACTTGGAAGGGGCTAGGATGCCAATATAATGATAACAGCTCAGGTAACAGGGGCTTGTTGCAGCCCATGCTGCTCAGAAGCATCCTGCATTCACTACAGCTTACAAGGGATTTTCTGGAGGATGATGATGATGATTGATTGATTGATTGATTGATTGATTGATTGATTGATGACGGATAGATTCTCTCAAACAGTCTAGAGATGGGCGATGAGGAAGGAATGAGACAGGACTGGAAACAGCTGTGCCTGTTGGATAGGCTCATAAAGGACCAGGGACTAGGAAGGGAAGAGAAGAGAAGGAGGACAAATTGCATTCTTCAAGTGAACCCCTCTTCCTTGGCCAAAGTGCTCCACCATCTCCTAGCTCAGTAAAGAACACTTCCTGCTCCTCCCAACCCCTCTCCTTTCATGCCATAGCCCCTCTGTTTCAAAGCAGCATTGCTTACAGTGCCCTTCCCAGCTGAGCTTCAAAGTCAAGGCTACTGCTCCATGCTGGGGTTACTCTCTCTGAATAGTTCACATGACAAGGCCCATTGCTGCACAGCCATTTTATTCAGCCCAGTATAGCCCATATACTAGAGCTGAAACAAAGAGTAGATTTTGTATTTGTGGATTGTTCACATTTCCCAATAGCCCTCCCAATACCTGAGTGGTATCTGCAGTCGAACCCGATATTTGCATAGCTACTTATTTGGTTATTTGTTGCAGATACCTGGGACATTTCCATATTTCGCTTGGTTATTTTGGTGCAAGGTCCAAGACCGGCCTTACCACTGGGGGCTCGGGGCCTCCAGCTCCCGGCCTGACAGTGGCCGGGACCTGGGGACCCTGAGCACAGGGGATCCCTGAATCTCGACCAAGGAGTGAGGAAGAGGTGGGGCATCTGCCTCTCACTCCCTGGGCTGAGTCCAAGACAGGCAGTGGAGGGGGCCAGCTGGAGTGAGGGAGAGGCAGAAGCCCCACTTCTCCCTCACTTTGTGCCCCTGTCCCCCTGCTGCCTGTCAGTCTCAGCCAGGGGGAATGAAGGAGAGGAGGGGCCTCTGCCTCTCTCTCACTCCCCCTGGCCAAGACTGACAGGCAGCGGAGAGGGCCACAGAGTGAGGGAGAGGGCCTCACTCCCTTGCAACATCTGGTGGCGATGGGCGGCACGGCGTCAGATTTAATCTGCTGCTGCTGCTTCCACCCGAGTCCAACACAGGGAGCTGGCGAGCGGGCCCAGCACAGGGCCCAGGACAGTGATGCCACAGTGATGGATGGGGTAAGTGCCCCCAAAATGGTTGGGCTTGGGGGCTGTCTCTTATACACATCTAGATGTGTATAAGAGACAGGGGTTGCCCCCCTGCCCATCCCCAAACCCAGGCCTGGATAGCACCCCCCCGACTGAGCTGAGGAGTGCCCCCCTGAGCCAGGGAGAGCCCCTAGGCCTGCTGGCCGCCGGCAGCTTTGCCACCAGCAGGAGAATAGGGCTCTGTGGTTCTCACACACCCTGGGCCCTGCAACTCCTAAGACTGGCCCTGGCAAGGTCCACAGCGCTACTGCCATGCCTTGACTTTGGCCTGGAATCAGCTTTCTAGGGTCTCTTGCTACAGTTGGGGCCTACATCCCCCCTTGTCTTTGACTGGCCACCCCTAGGTATATAGGTCTTCCAAGAGACAGGAAGTCGGGTGGACTAATTTTGTATCCTGTTGTTGCTTTGTCCTCTGTTCCTGACTTGCTTGTCTGTGCTCCTGTTCCTGATCCTTAGCCATGTCTGCTCCTGAACCTGCTTGTCTCTGCTCCTGAGCCTCCCTGGCCTGTCCAGTTCCTGTGATCCTGCCCACTCTCATACCGCAGGTCCGGCCTTACCACAGGGTATCCTGGGGCAGCTGCCCCGGGCCTCACTCTTTCTGAGGGCCCCACAATGGCCTCTATTTTCACCAGGACAGGTTGTGTGGGTCCCACTCCCTCTGTGGGGCCCCAAACACTACCACCTTCAGGACACTGCAGAGGTTGCACCCAGAGAGAGGGGCCACCAGGGCCCCACATTTTATCTTCACTCTGGGCCCCACAAATCCTAAGACTGGCCTTGTCTTACCCAGCCCCTGTTGTCCACCCACATCCTGGATAACAATAAGCTTCTGACAATAAGCTTTCTTTACTCTGTCAAGTAGTTTCTGTCTCTCTGTTGCCTGATATCCACCTGTCCGTCTCATGAAACAGTTCCAAAACCCAAATAGCCTCTTTGATCTCACCATCCCCTTTGTGAGCCTAATGACCAGATCCTGTTTGCCATTTCAGGTGCCTCTGTCTGACAGAACAAATCAGAGTCAGACACTATATTTTTAAAGCAACAGTATGCACTTTTCCCCTAGAGCCGTCCATTACTAATATATCTTTATCAAGTATGAGCTGCTAACAGATTTGACAGACATTCATCTGTCACTCTAGCAGGGAAGGGCTCCAAAAGGGCCAAGGACTGGAAGCTTTAGACAGATTCATACTAGAAATAACATGTCCATTTTTAGTGCTGAGGGTGGCTACAACAGCTTCCCTTGGGATGTAGCAAATTCTGCATTGCTTGGAGGCTGTAAATCATGGAGGGATGGGGAGATACTCTGGGGGTGAGACTGAGTGGTGGTGGTCATATTTGCAGTGACTACATGAATTTATTTATTTATTTATTTATAAAAGATTTCTATCCCACCCCTCCAGCCCACAGGGCAGTGAACAACAACTCAAAACATTAAAACAATTCACAATTAAAAACCCCATATACATTTTTTTTTAAAAAACCAAACCACCCACCCTACACACACACACCCTTCACTAAAAGCCTGGCGGAACAGCCAGGTCTTACACAGACATCAAAACGAATGAATGCATTGGTTAGGGTTGGGGTGTAGCAATATTATTTGTGGTAAAGATTTTGGGGGGTGGTTATTTATTGGGGGGGTTTAGAGTTTTTTGTGTGGTGGTTTTTGAGGATATTCTTCTCCTCTAGTGGGGGGGGCAGTGGGAGTGGGTTAGATGGGGGGGGTTGTTCCATTCCATGAGGAGGGGAGGCACTCTTTCTGGGAGGAAGGCTGAGTATCCTCCTGTGAAAGGAAGACTGAGTATCCTCCTGTGAGAGGGGAGGATAGGGGAGGGTTGGGGGGGGTTCCCTCGTGGGTCTGGTGGGACAGCCCCCAGGGAGACAGGGGGGCCCAGGGTGGGGGGTCCACAGCCATTGGGGTTGTGACAGGCCAGGGGAATTATGGTCCTTCCAGGAGGCATGTTAGATTGGTGAGTCAGGACAGGTGTTTGATACCTGTCCCATTCAATGGCCCCTGGACAATGTGGTAATCGTTAACCAGAGGACCTCTGGCCTAGGTCTGATGCTGATTAACGCGAGGTCAGTTGTAAATAAGTCAACACTGGTCTGAGAGTTAATCCTGGACCAGGCAGCTAACCTCATGTGTATTATGGAGACCTGGCTGGACAATGAGTCGGGGCCTATATTGGCTGACCTTGTTCCAGCCAGGTAGTCTGTTCAGCATCAGCTGTGGTCGGAGGGATGGGGGTGGGGGGACGGTATAGCCGTTGTTTTTAAGGAGACTTTTTAAGGAGTTTCAACGCTGCATTTTTGACAGTGAGTCTGAAGTAATTGAAGTCCCATCTTGTCCTGTTTTATGGGATCAATTCCAGTGTGTATCATCCTCTGATGCAGAGGATGTCCTTGGGTTGTTCAGGCCACTTATTGTGAACTGGACCCCTGCCCATCATGGCTGGTCAAGGCCAGCCAGGAGACATTGGGGCCATTGCTGGCGGGGATAGTTAATGCCTCCCTTAGGGGGGGCAGAGTGCTGCGCTGCCTCAAGGAGGCAGTGGTGTGACCTCTGCTAAAAAAACGATCACTTGACATTGATGGCCTGGCCAGCTATCAGCCTGTCTCTAACCCTCCCTTTTTAGGGAAGGTTATTGAATGGGTAGTGACCTGTCAGCTTCAGGGCCATCTGGACCAGATCAGTTTCCTAGATCCCTCACAGTCTGGCTTTTGTCTGGGTTATGGCACTAAGACTGCAATTGTGGCTTTGGTCAACGGCCTCTCCCATGAGTTGAACCAGGGTTGTTTAACCCTGTTGATCCTATTAGACCTTTCAGCTGCATTTGATACCGTTGACCACAAGTTGTTGGTGATTCGGCTGTGGGACTGAGCTGAAGTGGGCATCACCATTCTTGAGTGGTTCCACTTTTTCCTGGCCTGGAGAAATCAACATGTGGTGCTGGATGATTGTTCATCTTCTTCCTAGGAACTCACGTGTGGAGTTCCACAAGGTTCCATCTTATCCCCTCTCCTGTTCAATGTGTACATGCAGCCTTTGGGAGAGGTTGTCAGAGGGTTCAATGTGCGGTGTCATCAATATGCTGATGACTCCCAACTGTACCTCTCTTTTTCAGCTGACCCAGGCCTGGCAGTCTCAGTGCTCACCCAGTGTTTGTCGGCTGTGGGGGACTGGATGAGGGCGAGCCACCTGAAGTTGAATCCTGACAAGATGGAGGTGAATCTTGTGGGGGGTGCGGGGGAGTGTTGGTCCCCATCATAGATGGGGTCGGCCCTCTGCTGGTTCCCCAGGGCCGTAGTCTGGGGGTGCTCCTGCACCCACAGCTCTGGCTGGATGCCCAGGTGGAAGCTGTGGTGAAGGGTACATTTAGACAATTACATCTGGTGAGATGGCTTAAGCCATATGTCTCAGATGCGGACCTGGCCACTATCATCCATGCTTTTGTCACCTCAAGATTAGAGTACTGTAATGTGCTCTGCATGGGACTACCGCTCGTGACGGTCTGGAAACTGAAGCTGGTGCAGAATGCGGTGGCCCGGCTACTTATGGGGAATGGGTCATTACAAGCATGTTACACCGGTGCTCCGTTCTCTGCACTGGTTCCCAGTAGTTTTCCGGGCCCAATTCAAGGTGTTGGTTTTGACCTTTAAAGCCCTAAATGGCCTGGGCCCCACCTACCTGCGAGATTGCCTCACTCCCCGGGTTCTGGATCAACTCCTGCGGTCAGCCTGGGCACCTTCCTTGAGGTCCCCCAGGTTAGGGTTTCCCAGGTGGCAATGATGAGGAGGGCATTCTCAGTGGCCGCACCGCAGCTGTGGAACTCCCTCCCAGTGGAGGTCCGCCTGGCCCTGGACCTCCCCTCTTTCCAATGACATTTTAAGACCTTGCTGTTCCACCGGGCCTTGGGTGAGAGAGATGAGTGAGGGTGGGGAGGTTGGGTTAGGTATGGGGGGGGGGATACTTTTGTTTTTTGTTTTAGCTTTACTATTGGTTGGTTGTTAATGTTTTTATGTGTTGTTGTGTTTTAAAATGTTGTGAGTTGGCCTGAGCTGCAAAGGCAGGAGAGGGTGGCAAAAAAATCTAATAAAATAAATAAATCAAGCCCAGAGATCTTTCCCTATAAGATCTGCTCTAGCTCAGATTGAAATTTGGGCTCTGATGCCAGAATGAGTGGGTGAGATTCTCTGTGCAGGAGGTGAGATTACTGCCAAGGTTCCCAACCTTCTGTTGGCTCCAGCACACCTTCGCTTCAGCCATTTTTTGTTGCATGTCTACACTTACTTACACACATAGGGTGATTTCAGACGTTACGAGATCACGGTGAACCACACTGAACCACGCTCAACCCCCCCGCGGGGCCAAAGGGCCCGGAACGTCTGAACGGCGTGCGCCAGATGTTCATCACGCTCAATACCCACATGGGGTCAGTTTGAACCACGCTTCCCGGGCTAGCCGGGGGAAGGTCTCGGGAAGCGTGGTCAAACCAACCACCACAGGGAACCAAGCAAAAGTAACGTCTGGACGCCAATCCCCCAGCGGAACCAAAAAAATGGAGCCCCGGCCGGGGACGAGGCACGCAGCGTCGCTGCCAGGCAACCAGCACCAACACAAACACCGGAGGGAGATTTAAAGCGAGAGCAGCAGCAAGCAAGCGTGGCGGGATGGAGCGAGGAGGGAAGCGGAAGAGAGCGGAGGCACGAACAGCGACAGCGGCGGGACAGGAGGCGGAGGACGTGCAGCCAGGCCCAGCGATGCAGGCGGAGGGGGCACAGGTGCAGGAAGGGGGCACACGGGAGCACCCGACCAGGGAGGCGCCCCGGGAACACCAACCACAGCTGCAGCCGGGTCGCGCCGCCCCGGGGACAGCGGCCGGAACAGGCCCACAGGAGGCACCCAGGAAACGGGTAAGGGCACCCACTGGGAGGGGAACAGGGGGCACAGGGGAACCCCCTGTGGAGGGGGCCGGGGGGACCCCGGGCGGAAGGCAGGGGGGCAGGGGGACCCCGGGCGGAGGGCAGGGGGGCAGGGGGCCCCCGAGAGGGCCCACACCCTCACCCAGCAACCAACCACCCCCCTTCCCCCCCCCAGACACGAAAGTCGGCCCGGGCGGACGAGCCCCAGGAGGAGCCCGGCCCCCGGCCCCCGGAGGCGCACCCCCAGGAGGAGGTGGAGGAGGAGCAGAGGCAGGTGCAGCATGAGCTGGACCGGGAGGAGGAACAGCAGGGGCCCAGCCGGAGGAAGGCCTATCACAGAGGGGGACAGTGGGGCCTCCAGGAGACCCGGGACTTCATACGGATCTGGGGGACCCTCGAGTACCAGGTGGAGCTCGCAATAAACCAGCGCAACGAGCATGTCTACCGGGACATCGTGCGCGACATGGAGGCGGCGGGGCACGAGCGCACTGTCAACCAGTGTCGCTCGAAGGCCAAGGAGCTCAAGAGGGGGTACAAGGCCCTCAAGGACAATAACAGCCGCTCCGGCCACGGGGCCCGCACCGCCCCCTACTACGATGCCCTGGACCGCATCCTTCACATGAAGGGCTCCATCGTTGCCCCACGCCTGGTGGGCAGCGCTGTGGTCCAGGGCAGGGAGCGGGCCGAGGTACCCCCTCCCCTCGCCGCCCGCCCGGTAGACACGAGCTCAGGGGACCCCCACCCCCAGGAGGACCACCCGGGACCCGCAGAAGCCCCAAGGCCCCCCCCCAGCAGCAGCCCGGAGACATCCCAACGCCGGGCCGGCCAGGCGGAGTCGGAGGTCGGCACCTTCACCACCCTCAGCCAGTGGTCCCAGGGGGAGCACTCCCAGGGTGAGGCGCCGGGCTCCGAAGGCTCGGAGACGGACATAGAGGGTAAGCGGGCCCCCAGGGCAGGGGGGGGCACGACCAGGGGGCCGGTGGCAGGGGCGGGGGTGGGGGCCCTGCTGCAGGGGCCACAACCAGCCCCCTTCACCCGCTCCCCCCTCTCCCGCCCGCAGGACATGGGGAGCCCCAGGACCGGGCCAGCGAGACGGTGCAGGCCCCCGCGGAGGGCACAGGAGAGCAGGTGCCGGACCCAGGTAAGGCGGGAGGGCTGGGATGGCGGGAGGGCCCCCCGGGCGCCAGCCCAGGGGGGCCTCCGGCCTCAGTGGGGGAGGGGGGGCAGGGGGCCCCGGGACCCGACCCCGCTAGGGGACAGGGCCCTGCACTGACCCACCCGCCCATTTCCACAGGGCAGCCCCCGCGCGCGGCGCCTCCGCCGGCCGCAGCCCCAGCCCAGCGGATGCGGGAGTACCGGGCGCGGGTCCGCAGGCGCAGGGAGGAGCAAGCGGAGGACATCGTCCGCAGGGCGGAGGAACAGGGGGAGCGCATGATCGCCTCCGTGGACCGCATGGAGGCGGCCATAGAGCGGTCCATGGAGAAGGCCCTGGAGACAGACCGCCGGCTGGAGGCGGAGGTGCGCCTGGAGCGGAGGCGGGAGCGCCGGGAGCACCAGCGGCAGCAGGGGCTGCTCAGGGGCCTCCGGCAGGACATACAGGGCATGGTGCGGGAGCACAGTGCAAAGATGGACAGGTCCCACGACATTGGGACCTCCCTGCTCCTGCATGCGGGCACCATGTGTGCCTACGTGATGGCCGGCGCACCTCCGGGCGCCCTGCCCGCCCAGGTCCCCATGCCGGGCCCCTCGGCGCCCCCGGGCCCAGCCCTGCCGCCCCTGGCGCCCCCCCGGCCCCAGGGCCCTCGCATGCGCCTCCCAGTGCCCCCGGGCCTCCGGAGGGTCCAGCCCCCCCGGGGCGCGACCGGGGCACCGGGCACAGCTGCCCATCCGCCGCCCGGCCCCCTGCCGGGGCCGGGACCGGCCCAGGACACGGCAGGGGACACGGACAGTGGGGGGGAGGGGAGCTCCCAGAGCTCGGTGGGCCCAAGCGGCCGCACGAGGGGTCGGCCCAGGAAACGCGGGGGGATGGTGGGAAGGGGGGGGAGGGGGAGGGCCACATGAGGGCGGGTGGTGGACGGGGTCACGGGCACGGGGGTGGGGAGGGGGCACAGGGTGATTGTGTGAACTGTGTGGGCAATAAAGTGTTGTAAAGAGACAGTTGTCCCCGGCCCGTTTGTGGGGGGGACAGGGCTGTGGGACCGCGTGTACAGGGGCATGGGCACGGAACGGGGGGTGGGGCCCCCAGGGGCGGGAAGGCCCTCACAGCGGGCCCCCCCGGGCGATGTGGGTTGCAAGGGCGTTCCGGATCCTTTTGGCATACCGGTACTCCCGGGGGTTCCCTGCGTTCACGTACAGGGGAACAGGACCGGGGGGCCGGTGGGGCTCGGGGTACTCCAGGGCCGCCCCCTCGGTCTCGCACACATTGTGCAGAACGCAGCAGGCACCGATCACCAGGGCGGAGGTGGGGACGGTGAAGTCCAGGCGGCCAGCTATACTCCTCCAGCGCTGCTTCAGGGCCCCGAAGGCACGCTCCACCACGGTCCGGCTCGCACACAGGCGGGTATTGTATACCTGCTCCGCAGGGGTGCTCGGGACAGGGTAGACCTTCATCAGCCAGCGGGTCAGGGGGTAGGCGGGGTCCCCCAGGATGCAGGGGGGCATGGGAACCCCCTCGATCCACCTCATGCCCATGTCCGCGAAGTCCCCCCGGTACATGCGGGCATAGAAGGGGGAGATGGTCATGATCCTGGCGTCGTGACTCCGGCCGGAGTTGCCCGTGTAGATGTCTATGAAGCGGGCCCGGTGGTCCACCACCCCCTGCAGGTGCAGGGAGTAGTATCCGTGCCGGTTCACATACTCCAGGGCCTCCCCCGCGGCCGGGCGCAGGATCTCGATGTGTGTGCCGTCCACGGCTCCGATGCAGTTCGGGAAGCCCCCGGCCGCGAAGCCAGCCATCACAGCGCCCTGGTCCAGGAGCTGGATGGTCCTGTCGAGGAGCACGCCCTCCACAGCCTCGCACACATCCCGCACGATGCAGGCGACCGTGCTGAGCCCCACCCCGAAGTGCTGGGACACGGAGCGGCAGGAGTCGGGCGTTGCGAGGGCCCAGACCCCTATGGCCACCCGCTGGACCATGGGGATGGGCTCCCGCATGGAGGTGTGCTGCCGCTCCAGCCAGGGCGTGAGGAGCTCCGCTAGGCGCAGCAGGGTGGCCTTGCCCATCCGGAAGTGGGACCCCCACTCGGCCTCCCCCCAGTGGGCCTGGGCCCGCTCCCACCAGGCCTGGGGCCGCTCCGTGACCCATAGGCTCCGCGCTATGGGCATAGCCAGCAGCGCTGCCCGGCGGAGGGTCTGCGTTGCCCAGCGGAACCGCCTCGCGGCCCCTCGGAGCGCAGCGGGCCGGGTGAGGCTCCGGCAGGCGGCCAGCCACGCCCCCCAGGCCCGGCGCCGAGCCCTGAGCCGGGCACGGACTCTCCTGCGGGCCTGCTGGCCCCGGAGGCGCACGCCAGCCCGCAGGGCCAGGACATAGCGCAGGCGGACGGCCAGGTGCACCCTCTCGGTCAGGAGGCACAGCTGCTCAGTGTGGTCACGGTGCCACTCAGCCGCGAGCGCGAGGAACATCCAGTTCCCACCTGCCCTATCGCGCTCCATGGTGCTGGGGCCCCGGTGGGGGCTGGGAGCGCTTATGGCGGCCCGGTGCTGGTGGCTCCGCCCGGGGGTCGGCCTCGCGGGCCTGCGCGCGCCCTGTGCCGGTGCGTTCCGGCTGCTCCCGCCCCCAGCACCCCGGGCCCCCTCCCCTCGCTGTTTGTAGCGGGATGGCCTTGAAGGTGCGATTAGGCAGACAGAGAGCTCGCTGTTGTTCTCTGCAGCTGTGCCGGGCCCGCACCCTACGCCTCGCTCTGTTGTGCTACAATGTTGCGGTGCGGGCCCGTGTTCCCTGTCCCGGGGGCCGGGCCGAGCCTCTCCCGGCCCTGGGCAGTCTGTGTGCCCTCCGGGCTCCGTGTCCCATTCCCTGTTGTGCTGGACCATGGCTGGCTGCCCATCCATGGGGCTCCCGCTGTCCGGCCCCCAAGGGGCCCCCCATATCTGGGCCTTCCGCGAGACCATGTCTCTGTGCGACCTGTGGCACACCCCTGCCGTGCAGCTGCTCCTGGCCGGCCCGGGGAGCCGTGCAGGTGCCTACGAGAGCCTGAGCTCCGGGCTCCGTTACTTTGGCCATGTGGTGAGCGCCCGTGATTGCCGGCTGCATGCGGAGGCCCTGGGGCTGGCTCGTTTCCCCGAGGGGCGCATCCCGGAGGTGCTGTGCGCCCATGTGCCCTGGAGCGCCTCGGAGACCGTGTCAGCGCTGGTGGTGTGTGGTCTGGGCGCCTACTCGGAGTGCCTGGCCGAGGGTGGCCCTGCCTTGGCCGTGAGCTACTTCTCCTGTGTTCACGGGGCCCGTGGGTACCAGCGCACCCGTGGGGCGGCGTTCCAGCGGCTTCTGGAGCTGGGGCATCTTCCGTGGCCCCCTTCTGCTGCCTGCTGTGTGCCGGAGCCCTCCGCGGTGGAGATGTCATCCCTGTTGGCGGTGTGGGCGCGTGTGGATGTGCAGCTGGCCCTCACCATGCCCGATCCCTTCGAGGCCTACTACCTGATCGCCCACTACATGTCCTTGCAGGGGTACCGCCGGGGCATGCTGCACTGGCCCCACCTGGTCCACCGGGCGGGCCACCCGGGCCCTCGGGCCAGCGGGGCCCCCGGCAGCGGCCCGTGAGCCCCGCGTCGCTGGCCTGCCCCCCCCGGCGTGGTGCCCCCGTGTGGGCTCCCGCCCCGGCCCGGGGGGGGGCCCTGGTCCCCGCTGGCCGCTCCCGACCTGCGGACCCCACCTCGGTGAGCTCCCGCCCGCCTCGCTGCTTGCTGCTGCCCCTGGCCGTGGTCCTGGGCCCCCTCCATCCCCGTGACTCCGTGGGTGCTGCCTGAGCGTCGCTGGTGCTGCGGAGGAGCACCGCTGGACCCGGCTGCCCTGCCTGTGCCAGCCTTTGACTGTGGGGCCCCCTTCCTCCTCCTCCTGGCGCCCCTCCGCCGGCCTCGCTGTGCTTTGGGGGCCCCCAACGTGCCTTGCTCCGGGGGTCCGCCCCCCCCCCCCGAGACTGCCTCTGTTCCTGTGGGGGCACCTCCTTGGACTGGACTGGACTGGGGTGGTGTGGGGGTGGGGGTTGCTGCTGTCCGTGCCTTGCCCCGTGGTGGTGCCCCCCCCCCCCCTGCCGGTGTTCCGGGTGGGGCGTTCCGGGCGCCCCTTCCCCCCTTCCCGGCCTTTCCCTGGTGTGAGTGTGTGTGCCCGGGCGTGTGGCCGTGCATTGTGCCCTGCTGCGGGACCGCTGTGTGAGCCGGCTGTCAGCCTGTTCTCGCTCTTCCCCCCTCCCTTCCCGTTTCCCTTGTGTGGGCGTTCCCTTGAGTGCCTTGTGGCTTCGTTTGCCCTCAGTCGGCCATGTCTGTGTCCCGCCCCTGCCCGGTGCCTTGTGGGGGTTTAGCGCCCGCCGGGGGTTCGGCTGCACGTCTGTTGTGCTGCCACGGGCCGTGATGGTGCGGCCCGGTTCCGGGCCGTGGTCCCGTTCCCGGCACGTCTGTTTGGGTCGTTTTCCAACCCCCGGGCGTGGTTGCGCTGTTCGCCCCCCCTGGTGGTTCGCTGTGGTGAACCGGCCGCCCGTAACGTCTGAAAGTACCCATACTTACTTAGCCTGCATTCCCATCTGAGGTGGCGGTGGCAGCAGAGGGAGGGGCGTGGGAAGACGCGGCAGTGGGGAGGAGCCAGCTGACAGAAAAAGAGCCGGTACAAACGGGGATCGGCCACCACTTCTCTCACGCATGTCAGGGCAGGATTTTGCACCCTGACATGCTTGAGACAAGCCACGGCAGATCCCCGTTTGCATCGGCTCCTTTCCTGTCAGCCGGCTCCTCCGCGCTGCCGCATTTTTCCTGGCCCCTCCCTCTGCCGCCATCACCACCACAGATGGGAACGCAGCCTGCTTTGCAGAGAAAAAAAAGGAAGCTCTGCTGTTGGGTGGTGGGCAGGCTGAGTAACCTAGGCGTGGCCATCCCTCTCCTCCTTCAATAGCCTGAGTCAATGGCACAGGCCATTAGGTGACTGGTAGTTGCTGCTGAGTATTATGCTCCACCATTTCCTAGATATTGGTGTTCTATGGGAAGGGATTTGTGTTTTACTTTACTGTAATGAGGGGACAGGTAGAATCTTTGTAAGATGTTTATTTGTAAGCTTTGTAAGCTTCTTATTTGTATTGTGGGTGGTGAATGGGAGGGTGGGAGGTGGGGAGAACTACAGTCTCTCTGTGAAGGGGGTAACAGATGTGAAGGTGTGTTTACGTGGGGACGGAGAAAGGTACTCCCCAGGAGTGAGAGTGGGTAGGATGGGTTTTATGGGAATGGTTGGGAGGGAGGGATATGAAGTTGGCTAGTCCTCCTTGGATAGCGGGGGGAGGGGGAGGTTGGCAGGTACAAGAGTGGAAAGATGAAGGGAGGATGAGGGAAGTGGACTCCCCAAGTGAGAGACAGGGGAGTGGGAGTGATGTGGAAAGTTTGGGGCTGTGGCTCTGTGTGTGGCTGATATTTGTTATTTCTATTTCTATTTGTTGTGAATCACTCTAAGTCTTAGTGATAGGACAGGATAGTCATTAATCATTATTAATTATTATATCGTTGAAAAGCCTTCTTGCATGAAACCAAAGACAAAGTGAAATGGATATTAACCAGGCTATGAAATGAACAAATCAATGAAATAAAGAAGGAAATTATGTAATTGAACTAACCTACGCAAAACTAATTAAACAAATATTCGACTTCATTAATGGAGCATCTATTGGAGGTGTGGGGAACCTTTTCTCTCCTAAGGGCCACTTTGAAAATTAGTGCAGTCTCCAAGGGCCACATAGATGTTGGGGGCAGGGGTGCTTAAGATGTGCGCTCAGGAAGAAGAGGGTACAGCTGATGGATCTATTTCATGGATCTGTTCCTCTTATCCTTGTATGCATGCCCTCATCTCTGTTCCCTTACCCTGAGGGTAGGAATTGGATCCAGAGGCCAGATCCAGGAACTGGAAAGGGGCTTGTGATGAGGCAAGTCCCTGACCTTTTAAGACATCACAGGGGCTCTGCCCCAGTGGGGGAATAAAAGGGTCTGAGAAGGTTAGCATGGGCAGTAGGAGCTAAGGAGCCGAGCAGACTGGCCTGGGAGATCTCGTCATACTGCCCTCTCCAAGATGCTGAAATCACATTGCTAGTTGGGGAACCAGCTGTCACTCAAGAATTACCTGATTGCAGGATGCAGACGTGAGAGGGTGATGAGCATTCAAGCTATGAGAACCCAGCATTTTGACTCTCTATCTAGGCGTTGATCCTGTAAGCACCCACCAAACAAGGGTGCAGATCTTCTTAAAACCAGCTGTCAGACACACTTGGACCCCCGGACTGAGGTTCCCTACCCCTGGTCTATTGTTCCCTATTTGTTTTGTTAAAATGGCACTGGGAAGACAGAAATTGACAAATTGATTCATTCTGAATGTTGATTTTAGCCCTAGAACCACTAAGCAAGAGGATTGGGTCCCTTCTGCCCATAAAACCTCTGACTCCAACACACCACATTTATTTTCAAGCAGAAGCAAAAAATCTGTATCAAAGCCTGCCCTGCCACCCTGCAGAGGCGTCTTTAGGAGTGGTGGGACCCCATTCAATGAAAAATGTGCAAAGTCTCCATAGCCCCACCAGGGTCTCTGCATGCACCAACCTGCAAGCAAGTGCAGAGACCCTAGTGCATAACCTGATGCAGCTGCACTGGTGGGAACCTTCCCACTTCAAGATCTGATGCAGCTGTACTGGCGGCACTCTCCCGGCACCGCAGCAACCACTGCAGCTGCAGTGGTGGGGACCATCCAGCTGCAGGACCTGATGCAGCTGCTCAGGATGCATAGGCTGTAGGGTGCCCCTGATCCCAACTCAGGAGAGATATGCACAATATCTGCATTTTGCCATGGATGGGAGAGAAGGCTGATGTCCCCTGATGGCTTACTTGCAGCAAACCCACCTCTCTGCAGACCAAAGGCTTCCATTACTTTTAAAAGAAGGGGGAGAAAAATCCTCCCAATAAATCAACCGAAGATGCAAAAAGAGCTAAACAAAGAAGAGGCAAATGGCAGATAAATAATTCACCAGTCTGATGTGCACAGAATAGTGTTTTTCTGCAGAGAGCAGCACGCACGGCTGTACCTATAAAATCAGACACCAATGGAATGAGCATGCAGATGATTTACTGGGGCATCATTTTCAGTGTGCTCCATCTCAGACTCAGCAGGAAGCACAGGCAACTTTCAGAGGAGAAAGCTGTGCCACAAGGCACAGCTCAGTTAGTCTGCCTACCAAGAGGCCAGGTGCTCCCGTGGGTAGTAGTAGTAGACTTCCACTTGACCAGAGTTAATAGTTATGAATGGAGGTGTCTGCCTGTCATCATAAGAGGGCCTGGTGCATACACGGCCACCCTCCCACTCGTCTTTTTAACATACAATTCAACATTTTGAGTGGTCGAAGAGGGACAAACAAAGCAGCCTTGGCCAATAAGCTCCATCCCTCTGCAAATAAGCCCCAATCCCTCACCCACACAGCTACCAACATTCCCAGTGAATAAAGAAGGAAAGAAGCTCTCCTGCTTCCCATTCCACTTATTTTGTTGTCATTCCATCATCTCCCCATTGTCCTCTTAAGTGGTTTTCTTGGGAGGCCACCAGGAAACAGGTGCCCATGTCTTGAAGAACTGGCCTTTTTATCTCTCTCTGCTGAAAGAATGAGAGTGGAATTCAACACCCAAAGAGGGATTGTCCCTTGTAAATGTGAACTTTTGGGAGATATGTTTTTAAGTCAGGCACTGTTCAAACCCACTTTCTTTCATTCACAGTTTCCTATATCAGTGCTGTCTGCTGCTTGCTGTTCTACCTTGGACAAAAAAGAACCCCCTCGCTCCCGTCTCCCCATTTTTGAGCAGCACACAGACTAGACCTGAAATGGGTACCCTAGAGCTGAAAGGGGGTAAACCAATTAAATCTACTCTATCCAAAGCAAAAGTAATGACCGATACCCATTTGCACTCTGTTGGGTGTCCATTTCAGGTTTTTGAGTTTGGGTATTTCAGTCATTTCAGTCATTTCAGTTATGTCATTTGGCAATATTGGCACGACTGCACATGCACTGTTGCTGAGACTGATGCAACCAAAATACCAAAATTATGACCAAAATATCAAAACAACTGAACTTAGGGCTCGATCGAGAACTGCTCTTGTGAGATTCTTGCGAGAATCTAGAAACATTACTGAGATCTCAACAAGTTCTCAGTAACATTCTAAAATCTCACTAGAATCTCAAGAAAATTCAAAAACTAGTCTGCGCATGTGAAAAATAGCCACTGTGACCGTTCCGCGCATGCATGTCACTTTTGCCAAATGGCGCCAGCAGCATTGGCGCTCTTTGGGGAAAGGGCAGCTGTTCTGCACATGAGCGGCACCCCAATCATGCACACGAGGACCGGCTTCCCTTTTCTAAAATGGCACCAATGCTGCCGACGCCATTTTGGGAAAGGGTTGTGCATGCGTAGAACGGCCCTGGTAGCCATTTGTGCATGCACATGGAAAACATGTGAGGGAAGGTGAGATTCTCACTTTTCTCAGTGAGAGTCAGGGAAATCAGCTCATTCTTGTTTGCAAAAAAGAGTCAAGAACCTTGATTCTCACTGAGAATCCAAGAAGCGAGTATCAGCCCTAACTGAACTGAAAAAAACTTGCAATGGAATACCCAAAAAATGGATATGCAAGTACCGGTTTCCAGTCATGAATAAATACCTGTGAATAATTGTTTATGACTGCCTATCCACAGGATTCCCCTTTTCTCTTGTAACTAAGCTAAGTCTGTGCACTTGCAGCTTCTCAACTTCATGAGTGTATCCCTGTCTCTCCTTGTATGGCCCTTCTCCTTGTTGCCCTTCCCTTGTACATTCTAGATTGTAAGTTCCTTGGGGGCAGTGACCTGTCTTTTATTACGACTGTTCAGTACAAGACTATAGTATTGCTAACACTATATCAATAATAATAATAATTAATAGTAAAAACCATTATGTGTTTCTGCCCTAGTACATACCTGCTTTCCACATCACCTTATTCTCACGGAATCCTGGGAAGTGGAGCTGAAGAAGGTGTGTCTGGTTCTAGCCCTGAGTATGATTGCTCCCAGTCCCTTCCATGCACACTCAACTGTGGCCAAGCTATCTTGAAATTACACGAGCACTCGGCCCTTGAGACTCCTTCTCTTAAGGTCCAGAGGATTTCTCCCCAGGGCAAACAGTTTTCTTTTCTGGTCAGAAACTCGTTCTGTTAGCTCTTGCCACTGTTTCTAATCCTCTCTGCAATAATTCCCTTGCTCCAGCCTAGCCAGTTTTATGGCATCTCCATATTTAATCCATTGTCTGGTTTTGGATCATTAACAAGGACATTAAATAAAGCTTACTCTGATCCCAACAGCACCCTGCTGTCTGCCCCTGCTCAGCTCCATAACCTGTCATTTATCAGTGCCAGGCAGACACTGTGTTGTTGCACAGAGGGTGGTGGCGAATAGAAGCACAGAATAGAGTGAAGACGAGGCCAGAGGCCAAGTAGAGAATGGGGCATAGAGGGCGGGGACAGGGATTGGGTAGAATGTTTTTGGGGAGGTAGGGCTGGAGTGGGTGGTTTGGAGATGAGGGTTGGGGTTTTTGTAATGTATTTTAAGGTTATATAATTGTATTATATTTTTATTATTGTAAGCTGCCCTGAACTTTTTCTAAAAGGCAGAGTATAAGTTTAACTAAATAAAATCAAATAAATCCCTCTGGGTTTTAACCCATCATCTCCAGACCCAACTGGGTGAAGCCCCATTTTCTCCAAGTTATAATAAAGAATGGGGTTGTTACCTTCCCTCAGGCTCTGACTCGGCAGGGTGGCCAGATATGCAAATTTTAGAAGACATTTATGAGAAATACAGGTTGCAGGGTTGCACTGGAGCCAATGCACCTCTGCAACCTGTATTTCTCGTAAGTGTCCTCTAAAATTTGCATATCTGGCCACCCTACCTGAAGGGGACAGGGTGAAGGGACTTTCACAGCGCTTTCTGTGTGGCTACGTCCCCACTTGCCATGACATCACAACATTCTCCAGCGGGTGGGGCCAAGTCAGAAAGACGAAAGAAGAGCTTCTGTTGCCCCACCCATTTCTGATGTCCACTCTCCACCACCCTGAAGCCTGGCTTTCTGGAGTATGTTATCCAGGTACTCTAGTTCCATGAGGGACCCAGATGTTTATGCCTTATTCAGCCTGGATCCTGACCTGTATCTCCTCCTTTCCAGCTCAAAGACCAGGGCCAAAAAGGTCCACTCAGCGTTTCCAGACAAAGGAGCACTGTAGCACGCCCACGTCTCAGCAAAATTTACCAACACAACAGTTTTCTAAAGCTCGTCTCAAACAATCTCCTTGATTCGTTTTAATCCATACATTGACTTATGCCTAAATCCCTCTTCTCACCTCTTGATAGTTTAAAAGTCATTGTTTTGCTAACAAAGCTCACTTAAGAGTCTTCAAGCAACATGGTAAAATGTTTGCATCACAGTGTCCCCTGCTGGCAGAATCAGGTAACAGCAGGGAATCCTCGGAGACCCTGCTTCCAGTGAGTGAGGCCTGGTGGTCCCAGAGGCATAAGGAAGTTTTCAATCAACCTTAATAGCTATCAGAGACAAACTGAAGGGATTTCAGCTTAACAAAGACCCCTGTATATGGCACCTCATTTAATTCTGCTCCTCCACTGAGGTAGCATCTGGTCACGAGCCATGAAGTGGGACTTGATCATCTCTTTCGCTTTTCCCAGAGACTCCGGGTTTTGACCCAGAATCTCTCGGCTACAGGGGAAGCCCCAGTTTCGGGACGCACTTGGTAATCTTAGGGGCAGTAGGAGGCAGCCACTTCAGAAAGGGGATGAGCCAGTGGCGTAGTTACCGTGGCGCGTGGGGGGCGCATTTGCACCTGGGCCCTGCCCTGGGGGGGGACCGTAGGCCGGGCCGGCCCCCTCACTTGCAGCGATGGTGGCGGCAGCGGGAGGGGTGAGGGAGGCACGGGGGGTGAGGCGGGAGGGTGGAGGAGCCGGTGCCAGGAAAAGAGTCCGGTAGATTTGCACCGGCTCTTTTCCCCTCCGCCCCCTCTCCAGGCCTGGTGCCAGGGAAAAAAAGGGTCGGCAGATCTGCACTGGCTCTTTTCCTGCCACCTCCTCCCCGCTGTATCTCCCTCGTTGCTGGTGCTGCCACCACTGCCAGGTGAGAATGCAGCCTAAGTTTTTCTGCTGCCTCCCCTCCCTGGCTCCAGTCCCTATCCCTTACCTGCCTCTGCCGCTTAGTAGCTGCAGCAGCAGCAGCGGGACACAGATCGAGGAGATAAAGCAGTTTGTTAACAAACAGCTCCTGCCCACGTGCTGATCAGAAGGTTGCTACCTTGTAAAGGAAGTTCTTCAAGATGGTTCCTAACATTCTCACAACTGGGTTGTGCACTCTCATCCTATTCAAATAATAGACCACATGATGGTCTCGAGCTCCTCTAGTATAAAAAGCACTCTCCCCCTCAGAATGACAGTTCCTTCCAACCCTTTCTAGAAATATTAGGAAAAAATTCCATGCGGGGCTGGAAGGGTGGGTATTTGTGAGAATGTTTGGAGCCATCTCAAAGAACCTTGTTTACAAGGTAGCAACCTTCTGTTCTTCGTCGAGTGGCTCCTCACAGGGTGTTTTTACATGGCTCCGCGGGGTGGGGGAGGTCCGTGGGCATGCCAGTGAATGGGCAGGGCATGCACACGGCTGCACATGCATCCCCACTCACCCCCCACTCACCCACACCCACAGAGTAACCTAACCGTTGTTTCCCCCAGTTGCTCCATGCGTGGGGACGAGGGGGGGGGAGGGAGGATGCGTGTTAGGCGGGCGTGCATGCACCCACACACACCATGGGTGCATGCACCACATTGTTCACACGGGGCTCCCCCACCCATGAACACACAGAAATCTGCGTGTTCATGGGTGGGAGAGGCCCATGTAAAAAGGGCCACATTCTCACAACTGTCTTACTTATACTATCTTAGGTAGGAATTTAGGATGGAAAGCAATATATACTCTATCTTGGTATAAATCTGCAAATATGGCTTTGAGATGATTATGGCTGCTATTTCACTAACTTTTCTTAATGAAGTTATTGCTAACAGGAGTACTGTCTTTAAACCCGCACCCCATAACCAGTTCATTTGCGCCCCCCATATAATTAATTCACGCTGCCCTGGGGGCACAAATTAAATGGTTATGGGTGGGGGCAGCATGAACTGATTATCGGGGACAACTGAACTGGTGAATCAGTGTTAATTAATTATATGGAGGCAGGGGCACAAATGAACTGGTTATTGGATGGGGGCAGCATGAACTGATTATGGGGCACAACTATGTCTCTTTATATGTCTCTTTTCATGGCATAATGCACTTAATAAGCTAACTGCATTTTGGGTGTCTGGTGTGTTTGATAGCATCACTTCCTGAGGAGTGGTGGTAGACACTTGGCTGGGGAGGTGGGAAGCATTTGGAGGCCATGCTTGTCTATGGCCAGAGTTATAACTCCTAGTCGCTGGATTTTGTATATTTAGAAGCTGTCAGCAGGCCCTGTCCCATTCTTAAGCTCCACCCACTTTGGGTTTTTGGAGCTTAAGACAAACACATGAGGGGCCCATAACTGAGGCTTGAGCCCAGGCCCTTCTCAACCTTGCTACGCCCCTGGGATGAGCCATAGGAACTTTCCACCCTATGGAGCATCATGCCATCATAACACTCCCTATAAGGGGCAGGGTTACATCAGAAAGGGTCATGGCAGCCCTTTTGCCCCACCCCCATCAATGTGGCTCCACCCCCTCCAGGTGAAAAACCTGAGGGAAGTGATAAGGAAACCCTACCCATGACCAGATGCTTGGAGGCAATGTCTGCTGAACCTTATACTAAGTCATTGGGTAGCTTTTTCATGCTGCTAGCATCCTGTCTCAGAGACACTGGGTGCAAGTGAGACCTTACCAATAAGGGTCAGGCCTTACCAATAAGGGATCAGGCCTTACCACAGGACAATTTCTTCTATTTTGGAGGGCCCCACAGTGGCCCCTCTTTTCACCAGGTCAGGATGCAGGGTCCCCACTCCCACCCAACAGAGCTCCAGACATGACCACCTCTAGGGCCCCATTCAGGGTGCCCCCAAGAGGACAGGGCCACTGGGAATGGGGTGGAGGCACCAGGAGATCTGCATTTTGTCTTTGTCCTGAGCCCTGCAAATTCTATGGCTGACCTTGGGGTCAGGGTTACTCCCAAACAGCTCCCAGAAAAATCTGTATCATTTCTTCAGGCTAAGAATACAAGAGTGACCAAACTGGGTCAAACCAATTGTCCATCAAGCCTAGTATCCTGCCTCTGATGGTGGCCAGTGCCAATTATGCTTCAGGGGAAGCCACAGGGCAACTATGGGTGATTTCAGACGTTACGTGAACACGGTGAACCACGGTGAATACCCACCTGTGGTCACCGTGTCCCGTACATCTGTTTGTGGCGCGCCAGATGTTGGCCACGGTCAATCCCCACATGGGGTTCGTTTGAACCACGCTTCCCGGGCTAGCCGGGGGAAGGTCCCGGGAAGCGTGGTCAAACGGACCCCGGGCCGTGACCAAGGAAAAGTCATGTCTGGCCACGCACCACGGCCCGGGATCCCCGGCGGGATCCCAGGCCGTGGCACGATCGGCCGGACGCAGCGGCCGCATTGGCCCCGCCGCCCGCCCGTCTCCTCGGAGGGCGGGCGGCGGGGTGCGTGGAGGGGGCGGGGCCGTGCATCCGCACGTTGCGCCGCGCGGCCCCGGCCCCTCCCACTTTCCCTGCTGGGATCCCCCCGGCACGTCTGTTGTGCTGTTACGGGGTGACCCCGGCGGGGAACGAAGCCGGTGGTGCCGGTACGGGGCCAACGGCCCGCGTAACGTCTGAAAATACCCAATGAAGAAGCAATCCATTCCTTGTCAATGATTCCCAGCGTCCAGCCAACAGAGGTTCAGGGACACCCTGAACTTAAGGTTTGGGGCTTACTTTGTGCCAGGACTCTGCCGCAGTGTCTCTTTTCATGCCTGGCACTGCCATCCAGACCTTGTCACTGCTGCTACTCTCTGAAAGACCCCACCCAGAGCTGGATAAAGTGTGATGTGGGGCCAGGACTGGAGGCTGGTGGTGCTGCCACCCAAAACACTTCCAGTGCCAAACACCTGATGGGTGGCTACAGCAGACCCCTCCCCACCCACCTAACAGGGCTGAGGCTGGGGCTGGACAAGAGGGGGCTGCTACTGCCATTCATCGGCTGTCTGGCAGGGAGTGATTTGGCTAGTGGGGGCTGGACGGGCAGCTCCACTGGCTGACTCCTCTAAATATCCCCAATGCATCCAGGGTCTCAGAAAGGGGTGGGGAACCTTTTGCCCCCCAGGAATCATGAGGGCTGCTTAGAGGTTGGGGACGGGGGTGCTTGAGGGGTCCACTCTTGAAGAATGGGGCCAGATCACAGGTTTGAGCCATGGAACTGTTCCCTATCCTTGAGTGCATACTCTCATCTCTGCTTCCTTAACATAAACTCACCTTTTTCAGTGCTTGAGGGTAGGAACTGAATCCAGGGGCCAGATCCAGGAACTGATGAAGGGTCAAATAAAAACTAGCCATGGATCACATTTGGCCCCTGGGCCTGAGGTTCCCCACCTCTGGGCTAGGGAGGGACTTCCATGACAGGCTTGAGCCCCAGCACCTCTCATCCTTTACCAATTAAACACAAACGAGGTTGCATCCTCTTGCCCTGCTGCTAATGGTCATTGACAGATCTGTCCTCCATGTGCATCTCCCTGATGAGAGGCTGCCTATGACAGGGGCTTTCAGCAGGCAAGGGGGCATATGCCTGGCCACATTTTGTTCTGCTTCTCTCATGAAGGAGCAGGTCCCAGGAATCCTGAGGGTGATTTTACTACACACTGGGTATTTTCAGACATTACGAGATCACTCTCAACCACAGTCAATACCCTGTGGTGGGGAATGGTCTCGTAACGTCTGTTGGGGAACCGAAAGTCCCCACCCCCCCAGATGTTTGCCATGCTCAATCCCCGCTGGGAATCACATTCACCATGCGATCGGCTGAATCCGGCGCCGATCGCGTGGTGAAGGAGATTCCCGGCGGGGATGAAGGGGCCGTCACGTCTGGACGGCGATCACGGCCTGGAATCCCCGCTGGGATTCTGGCCCGCCTGTCTCCCCAGAGAGCGGGCGGCGAGGGGGCGTGGAGGGGGCAGGTCCGTGTGGCCGCACGTTGCACCGTGCGACCCCACCCCCTCTCCCTCCCCGATTCCCCGCCGGAATCCCCCGGCACATCTGTTGGCCGTGCCGGAGTGATCCCGGTGGGGAATCTGAGGGTTGTTTCCGTGATGGGGCGAAGCCGCCCCGTCACATCTGAAAACACCCACTGTCACTAGAGAAATGGAACACAATTCCATTTGAAGCAAAACGCTTCCTCTGAGTTTTCGAAACTATTACAAAGAACAATCCCACGTTCTGAGCAGCTCTCCATCATCAAGTGGTTCCCACAACCTCAGCACTTTCTGGCAGCTTTGCTAAACTCCTGCTGTGTTTCATTCACCCTCTGATTACCGAAGGGATGTTCTCTCCATCACTAACATGCAAGCATAGTTTCAGTAACAGGAAACAGTCGGTGGCACTGGCTAGTGATCTGGGAGTCCTGAATTCAAACCCCGGGTGGCCTTTGGCAAATCAATATATTTCATCCTCAGTTTCTCCCAGTGGATATCTGGATTGTATTTGCAAATTTAAAACTGCAAGTATATTTCAGTTGTACAGTCAATACAGGTCCTGGAGCAGTAGGCCACAGATGGAGCCAAATGGTGTAATTTGATTCACACATTATTCCATGCCTAGTGGATAAGGTTTTGGGACTTGGACTGGGAGACCAAGGTTCAAATCGCATCTTAGCCATGGACTTACTGGGTAACCTTGGGAAAGTCAGCCTCTTTCAGCCTCAGTTCCCCATCTGTAAAATAGTATTAACAATGATCTTCCTCCCAGGGATAAGGATGGTAAAGTGCTTTGAACACTGAAAGTGCTATAGAAATAATAAATAATAATGCTTTCCAGTTAAAGCCTTTTGTCACTTCATTAGACGGTGTCCTGGCTGCTGAGAAAATGTGAGCGCGTGGTTGTAACTGAAAGGGCCAGGGCAGCTGGGAGAGGCTCCTTGGTACCAGATTATCTGTCACAGGCCGCCTCCGCTGTCTTCTCTAAGCATCTCTGCTTGGAGCGCTTGTCTTTCGCTATCTTTAGAAGTGCTCAAGCTATTATAAGCTGAGTGAGCCTGGCAAGTGTCTGACCCAAGTGGGCCCAATGACGCAGGCTCCAGATGGATGGCATCAACCCCACCAAGCCCACAAGCATGGGAGCCAGATGGCTGGGATCAGAGTGGGTGGGCCCCACAACATGGAACTCTTGGGGGTGCCATGAAAGGAGAGGCCCAACATGGGCTGTGGAGAGCAAGGCCTGGGGGCCTTGGAGAAGAGCCCAGTGGTGTGGAGGGGGGCACTGCAGTCCAGAGAGGGTGGGTGCTGGGACCGGGGACCAGAGAAGAGACAGTGCTAGGGTTAGGGGCCTGGGATCCAGGGAACAGGCAGTGCTGGGCTGGGGACCTGGGATCCAGTAAAGGGGAAGGTAGAGCAATGCATTATGGATATTAGAAAGACTTATTATTAATATTATTTATTTATTACAAATATTTTTATCCTGCCTCTTGCAGCTCAGGGAAGCTTACAATAAAAGCAATACAAACATAAAACCAGCATACATATCAATAAAATTCAAATTTAAAAAGTCACAGAATCCAAAGAAAATGTCCCAGCACCCCTCCCCAATACTCATCTCCCCCGCCAAAAGCCTGATGGAATAGCCAGGTCTTACAGTGGCATCTGAAGGAGGGAATATCCGGGGACAGGCAGACTTCTACCAGGTGGGAGTTCCACAGCCACGGTGCCACCACCAAGAATACCCTTTCCAATGTTGCCCCCCACTGCACATGGGGGGACTTCAAGAAGGGCATCCCCAGCTGACCACAGGGACTGATTCAGAATCTGAGGAGTGAGGCGATCCCACAGATAGGCAGAACCCAGGCCATTTATGGCCATGGGCATGAGGGGGCAGCTAATAAATGTAGCAAACAAATAAATTAATTAATTTAATTAAATGTAGGGCTTTATAGGTAGGAACCAACACCTTGAATCGGACCTGGAAGATTATAGGCAGCCAGTGCAGCAAGCAAAGCAGAGGTGTTATATGCTCATGGTGACCCATCCCCGTAAGGTGGCAGGCCGCCACATTCTGCACCAGCAGCTCCAAACCGTCACCAAGGGTAGACCCACGTAAAGTGTGTTGCAATAGTCCAGTCTTGAGGTGATGAAGACATGGACAATGGTGGCCACCAGGTCTGAGTCTGAAATATACAGCTGCAGCTGCCATACCAGATGTAAGTGGCAGAAGGCATGTCACGGGTTGGAGGTCCGCACCCCCACTTTACCGGATTTGAGTGACTCAGTTTCCCTCACTCACAGCCCATTTGAATCAGTTTTCTCTCTGACTGATTCAATCCTGCAGCAGAGACAACTCCTTTGTCACCCAAGGGCCCAATCCTTCCTGATTACAGACTCTTTAATCTCTGTGGTCCCAAGAACTTGAAAGCCCTTGTTGCTCACTTGTGTTTCCAATGTTAGACACAGACACTTCTTCATAAAGATAAGAAGTTAGTTTATTGATTTACATAACCAAGATTGTTAATACAGAGTGGTTACTAGAAATCAAAGGTAAATACAACGCATTCCTATATCTATACTGGTTGAGTTCCTAAATAAGCATCTTACCCTACAAGGTCCATAAGTTCTGGTTCCTCAGTCATAGATGTAGAATGACTGGACACTTGTCTCTTAGTTGGTAGAAAGCAAAACCTTGCCTCTCAGTCCATGGTTCGGCTCAGCCCTCCTGGTTGCAAGATGTTGAGTGAGATCCCGATAATCACTGGCCCCTCTGGGGTACAACTCCTTATATCCCCAGGAGGAATCCCGTCTTATCTTCTCGAGGCTTCTAGAATTCCTTTTGTTCTCTCTATCAGCTTTCTGTGTCTCTTTCACATAGGCAATGGCTGCCTGCATTAGCATTTTAAATGTCTCTGGCCATCAGTCTGGGGTGAATCCACAAACTGTCTTTTCATTTCCTGGAGCTTCGTCATGAATCAAGTTTTACATGCCTCAATTGTAACGTTACATACATGTTGAACCTTTTGCTTTACATATTTACTAGGCTTGTGGCCTACCTGTAGACCAGTATCACACGTGTGTGACCCTATGTTCCTCCATGACAGCCCCCCCCCGTAAGACAGCATGTGAAGTGGGCATGACAGAGTCCCATAACATGCTTAGACTGGTGTGTCCTACCGGTGTGTGTAGGGATATGCAACCCCCCTACCTCATTTCCATGTGTTTGAATCCTATTTAAGTTAGACCTTTGGTTTTCCAAAACCTCTGTCAGCCCTGTGGGGCTGTCATGTTCACGTGTTTTCCACCATGTCGCAGTGGAGTGAACCTCAGGATTCAGTGATTCTGGGTTCACTCTCTTGTAGGGGTATACCCTGAGGTGTCTATATCCCTCCGCCCCGTGTTGCATGTGGGGTTCCTGTGGCCCATACCCTTCAAGGTACATCAGTAGGTGTTTGCATAAGACTGTGACAAATGGGTGGGAATGCCATGTTAACACCCTTTGTTCCCCAGTTACAAACTTTGGCCATGTTTCCAGATTATCTGGCAACCTGTTTCTTATTGGCAGTATGTCTGTTCCCCATGTCATAACTTCTTTGTGTGATTTACCTGGGCTATGCAGACTGTAGATCAGAAGTATTATTAGGAGACAAAAGAGGGAGTGTGGAGTAAGTGTGGTACCTTTCACACTACTGGGCATCCCCCCTTCTGTTGTCTGTGTAACTCTGCATTTGAAAACACTTTTTGTCAGGAGAAATGCTGTAATTCCCAGTGAGTAGACTGTTGTCCTTTGGCATTTGCATTTCCCCCATGACTGTGATGCTGTGTTTGGATGTCTTTGCATTCAAATCAATCACGCAGTCAAAAACTGCTTCTGTGGAGGGGCTATTGTCAGCAGCCTCTATTGTGCTCTGCCCCCAAGTTCTGTTTGTACCTCCAGGATCCCCTGGGTCCATATAATCATGTATTTCTCCTTCTTGGAAGTCTGACTTTGTGACATGGGTGTGAGAACCCCCAAGTGTCCCCTCAGACCCCCACCCCCACTCGAAACTCTTGAGGATTCAGTTTACCAAGTGCAGCAGCTTGACCCTGGACACTCTTAACCATTTCCTCCTGGATGCAAGATGTTGAGTGAGTTCCCGATAGTCACTGTCCCCTCTGGGGTACAACTCCAGGAGATGGAGATGCGCTGCCAAATGTGCCTCAAAACCCCCTTCCAACTGACTGGCAACCAGGGGGACAAGGCTCAAACCCTGAAGTCAAGATAGTCAGACTGCGAATGGAACATGAGCTCAGACTGGAGAGAATGAAACAGGAAGAAAAAGAGAGAGAGAGACAGGAAAAAGAGAGAGAGTGACAGCACCAAATTGAAATCCTGAAGACACAGGCGGCACAAGGAATGAACCCTCAACTCCCTCCAATAGGCAACACAGGAAACAGTGCTGGAGGCAGAATTCGGGACTACGCTCCATTAATTCCACAATACAACGGGAATCAATGCATAGATGATTACTTCACAACCATGCGTCATGTGTTTCATCAAGAACAGATCCCCAATGAGATGTGGCTCAAATTAGTATTACCCAAACTCCCAGAGAAAGCAAAAGAGGTCTACAACACAAAAATGGAGGAGAATCCAGTGCTGACTTTTGATGCTTTCAAAAGGGCAGTTCTTGAGGCTTACAGAATTACTCCAGAAACTTTTCACCAAAAATTACACAGCTTCAAGAAAGCAGACGGTATGTCATGTTCAGATGTTTGTAATATGTTGAAACAATACAGGGTGAAATTGTTAGATGCATGTGGGAATGCCACTAAGGAACAAATTATTAACTCTGTATTACTTGAACAGTTCTATACCTTGCAGCTGTCAAACGGATAAGCAACAAGACGGCCAGACCTGGGTCAGCTGAAAATGAGAGGTAAAGTTGGGTGTTATCAGCATATTGATGACACTGAACCCCAAACCCTCTCACGACCTCACTGAACAGCTGCATATACATGTTGAACAGGAAAGGGGACAGAATAGATCCCTGCAGGGCACCACACATATGATCCTGGGGAGACATTGAGCAGTGTCCCAGTACCACACGCTGGGTTCTCCCAACCAGGAAAAAGTGGAACCATTCAAGAACGATTCCGTCCACCCCAGAATGGTCCCGCAGGTGGCTCACCAGCATCTCATGGTCAATGGTATCAAAAGCAGCCAACAGATCTAACAAAACCAAAGGGGTTGAACAGCCCTGATTTAACTCTCAGCGGAGGTCATCAACCAAAGCCACAAGCGCAGTCTTGGTGCCATAACCCAAACAAAAAACAGACTTATGAGAATCAAACATACGTAGAAGGTTGAGTTAGCCGCTGAGCTAGGAGAAGTCAGGGCAGGAAATGAAGACTTTGAAAAGCTTGGAAGAAGTTTTGGAAAAGCAGCCAAACTTGTCCACACTGAACCTTATGCTGTGCTGCCTTCTTTAGATGAGATAGGCTTGTGTCCTACTGTTCAGGTAGGTCAGATGTCCTGGGAGAGCAGAGAAACAGGAAGAGCAGAAGCCCATTTGTAACTTTATATTCACAAGTTGAATTCAGATGTTCATTGATTGAAACAAATACTTGAATTCAGTATTATACTAATTTCTTAATTGTTTGGTTCTTTGAAACAGCATGTGACACAGGTTAACCAATCAAGGACTTAAACATTTCAGAAAGAGTCTGTAACAAGGAGAGTTGGCCACAGTAAGTGGCCGCAGAACCCAACCCCCAAATACTAATGTAGTCACATTTTTATCCTGCCTTTCCCTTAAGGCCCAGGGCAGGTTACAATATATAAATGTACATTCAAAAATACACAAAGAACACCAGATAAAATCCGCCACCATATTAAAATACGTAATTAAAACAAAGTGCAATCAAATAAAATCCTCTAACCCACACCTCCCAAATGCTGCCCCTGCCTTCCAAATGCCTGGAGAAACAGAAAGGTCTTACAGTTCCTCCAGAGGATGACCAGGTTTGAGTTTAGACAAACCCCACCTCCCATGGAAGGGGGTTCCGTAATTCCCAAGAACACCTCTCTGGAGTGGGCACCCTTGTTGTACAAATTTGACAGGCAGATAGTATGCTCAAGAGGGCACTCTTGGTAGACTTCAGAGACTGCAGTGAGACATGAGGAGAGAGGCTGTCTTTCAGATATTTGGGAACCAGGCTATTTGGGGCTTTATAGGTGACAGGTCAAAACCAGCACCTTGAATTGAGCCTGGACAGCTATTGGCCTCCAGTGCAGACTCTGGAACACTGGTGAAACGTGCTCCCAGCAATTCATCCCCAACAGAAGGGTGGGTTTCTGGGAGCACATTACACCCTGACAAGCCACCACATTCTGCACCAGCTTCTGCTTCTGAACAGTCATCAAAGGCAGCCCAATGTAGTGCACACTGCATCAGTCTAGCCTTGAGGTTACAAAATCATGGATGGTGACCGGGTGCCAATCTGATTTTTAAAATGGCATAGCCTTCACACCAGATGGAGTGGTTGAAGAGTGCTCCTGGCCACCATCACAACTTGATAATCCAGGAACAGCAGTGGATCCAAGAGCTCCCCAAGACTGTGAATGTGAGTGACCAAAAGAATCTGGACACCATCAGTAACAGGTCCCCTATCAGGGGCGACTGGTGGGTTTTGATGTTGGAGGGGCACTGGGGCAGTAGGGCCGGCGGGCCTAGGGGCAGAGCCAGGGGGACGGTAGGTGGAGCCAGGGGGATGATAGGCCAGTGGCATGGCATAACCCAGCAGCAAGGAGTTTCCAGGGTTAACATCGGATGGAAGAAAACACAGTCTACATGCACATCAAGCTTAAAATAAATAATTTATAAACCCAAAACACAGGGAAACACCCAAAACACTGGCAAAACCCAGCAGCAAGGAGTTCCCAGGGTTAACATCGGATGGAAGAAAACACAGTCTACATGCACATCAAGCTTAAAATAAATAATTTATAAACC
>QEPC01001423.1:8646639-8657065 GCA_003113815.1 Sphenodon punctatus | reverse complement strand
CCCCCCCAGCCCTGCAATTTACTCACCAGTGGTGGCTCGGGCTCGGCTCTGTTGTCCTCTCTGCTCTTGAGTCCAGTCCTGATGGATGGCTGCACGGGAGCTCCCACCAGGCCCGAACTGTTCACTCGGGCCTGGCAGCTGCTGCGCAGCCAGGCTTTCCTCCCTCCCAGAGTCGAGTCAGTCTGACTCGACAGGGAGGGAGGGAGGAAGGAGGAAGGGACTGGGGAGGGGCTGGAAGCTGCGTGCATGACAGGAGCTCCCAGCCCCTCCCCCCCCCCCGCACAGCCATGGAAGGGGCAGTTCATAGCAGGGTGCCTGTATGCCTCGCCCTGGTATGAACTTTCCCCCTGCCTGGCCCCTGCAATGGAACAGTTCCCCCTGCGGCACTGTCCCATTGCAGGGTCCCTTTATGAGGAATGGACGGCGCTTCTAGCCGCCCATTCCGCATAAAGGGAGAAACACCTCCCTTTTGTCCCTGAAAGGCTTCCTTAGGAAGCCTTTCTGGCGGGGGGGGGTGACTGAGTCACAGGTTGTGTGTGCGCGCGTGCACACAACCAGTGAGAATGTTTGGAGGCTCAGAAAGTGGCCGTGCATGCTGCGCTGAATGTTTGGGCCCTGACTGAGGCTCCAAACATTCAGCGCAGGGCGCGCGGCTGCTTTTTTTTCTTCTTCTTCTTCTTTTTGGACTCGGGCCAGCCGGGCCGAGTCCTGGGAGGGGCACTGCCCCTCCTTCCCTAGGCGACCCACCACCACTGTCCCCTATGTCCCCCAGATCACAAAGGCTGGCCAACCATCATCACCTCAGTCTTGTTTAGATTCAGCTTCAATTGGCTCACCCGCATCCAGTTCCCAGCGGCAGCAATGCACTGAACCACAGAGACTGCGGGACCTGGGTTGGATGAAAGAAAAAAAGAAATAGTCCATGCACAGGATTCTGCTCTCCCAAATGAACTTTATTATACTCTGAGGGTACTATTCTCACTGCTGTTGCTGCTACTGCCACCTCTGGATCCCCAGTGTATCTTCCTGCCATGGACTTTTGGCATCAGCTGGCTTCTCAGGCTGCCTCTGGGGAGAGGCAAGGGAGAGTCCAACACAGGTGCTGCGCTAGACACCCTAGCCTCTAAGGAGGCTCCCACCAGCTTCCTGATCCTTTTAAGGCTGTTGGACACATCTGTGGTCTGATCAGGCATTCATAGCAGGCACCCAGCATGACGCCGCTGAAGGGTGATGCTAAGGGTGCCCTTTGGTGGTAAAAGCGACTGTGTCAAGGGGGCAGTTTGGCTGAGGGGTATTGTAATTGATTTGTTTGGCAAATGGCTTTGATTTGGGGACTGGGAGGTTGGATAGGGTCTGGGAACAGCCATGGCCCCTCAGTGCAGGGGGAAGGAGCTTGTGGGGGTAAATAAGGGAGAGGGAAGATACTCCCCTAGGTGAAAAACAGGGGAGTAAGTGATTCTCATGTGTGAGGCATGAGGCTGTTTTTAAACGAGGCTTGTTTCTCGCAGATTTCTAAAATCCAGGAGAAACAATCTCTCACACGTGGAGGGTTTAGGCGTTCCACTCCGCTACAGGAAGTGACACCGGTGCCATTGAAAACAGTGGGTGCCACAAACTAATGCAGGCTTGGAGATGCGGACTTGTAAAACCCTCCATATTAGGTAAAAACCTTGCTACATTGCTCTCAAAATGAGGTTACGCATGCAAAAGGCTTGGGAACCCCTGGGGTTAATTATGAATATCTTACAGATTTCAGAAGGAACCACAGAACAGTGGAGTAACAAACAAATGAAAGGTGAAACTGAGAACTCTGAAAAACAAAAACTTTTCAAAACAGTTGGACCCAACTATTTGATTGGAGCAAAACTGTCACATTCAAAGTCTGCAATGAATATTGTCTTCTGCTTTACTAAACTCCTCAGAATCAGTGAAATGGGAAGGCCAAGAGCACTATGTCTGCACATCTAGGATTCAATTTCCTCTCAGGCCTATGGGCCTCCATCTGTTCCACTCTGCCATGAGCTGTCCCCTCCCTGGTGTTTCCTATAGGGGAGGCTGTCTGTCTGCAGCTCATTCTCCCTTGCAGGCCAGGTAGCTCCAAGGGAAGATCTCAGTCTTAATCAAGCCTTTTCTTCATGTTTCAAACAGGTTCCTTTATTGACCTTTCCAGTCTCCAGGCAGCTGTTGCGACATCTTCTGTCTGTCAGTAGAAAGACAGCAGTGTCTGATGAAGCAGCTGTTTGCACTTTTAAGGTTACTGGGTTTTATGAGAAGGAGCACAGGCCACTGCCAGGTTCGCAGTGCAGTGGGGTAGAGTGGTGGGCTTGGATCAACCAAGGTGCTTATCTCCAAGGTGAGCCTGGAGGCCTTTTATCCTGTGGTGCAGGCAGACCGGGTCCATGGTGGCCTCCAGGCTCACCTTGGAGATGGCTGTCAAACCCTACCCCTCTCTCTTCCTTGGGAGAAGTTGCCCAGAGGAGGAATTGCAGTGTAAATTAGAATTACCAAATTATCGTTTGTGCATTTCCATGCATCCCATGTTGTGCCAGGTCCCTGCAATTCCTTTCAGGACCAAAGTGCCTGCAGGGGTGCATCCCTAAGGGAGAAAGTCAGAGTCCTAGAGGCATTTGCCCCTTTAAGGGGTCAACAAGGTAAGAAGCTGATTAAGGGAAGCTGAGTGTGGGCATGGCAAGGGAGCTGGAGAAAGACCACCAGGGCGAGGCAGCAAGCTAGAAGGCTCTGCCTTAGAGGGAGCTAGTGGAAGGGAGCCAGCCCAGTGGCCCATGGGCTAATCCTGGGAGCAAGCTGGCAAGGGACCAGGCTGGGAAGGTCTCAAGCCAGAAGTGGCAGGGAATGTGGCAGGCCATGGGGCCTGCATAACAGGCACCCAGAAAACCCTGTAAGGTGAAGGATTGGTTTTGTGTCTATATGGTGTGGCTAAAGCATTGCACACTGTAAATAAAGTGCACTTGGATGGGTGAAGGCAAAGTGTGGGTTTATTGGGAGTGGATCCTACAGCCACTTACACTGGCTACAAGCCAAATGTGTCTCACATGTATTCAAAAGAGGATGGAAAACACTGGTGCAACAAAGTAACCAAGCAGTAGACAGTAAACCAGAAACAATATCCAAGTGACAGTAAATTACTGCTGAAAAGTCGGTAACCCAATGACAGTATTATCGGGGTTTTGGTTGTCTGTCATGGTAATCAGTTACTGATTGGGTATCTACTATCTAGTATCTAGTAAGGTGCTCAGAACTGTAGCATTGCCCAAGCTGAAACAGTTATCTGTGCGAAGGTTGAGGGGGTATGGGTGGAGGAGGTAGGCAAAATAAAGAACTTGGATGTCATTTTTGACCATGCTCTGTCCATGAAAACTCAGGTATTGGGTCAGGTTTAGAGATGCTTTTTTCAGCTATGCAATATGAATAAGCTACTCCCTTATTTATTCCAGGCTGATCTTGCCACAATGATCCATACCCTGGTGACAACAAGACTGATTGTTTTAATTTCCTCTTCTGTGAGCTTCTGGTGCTTCCCCGTTGCTTGCAACTTGTTCAGAATGCAGCAGCACAGCTGCTTACCGGTTTGGGCAGCCATGATCAATTAACCCCAACCTGTATTCTCTGCATTGGCTGCCTGTAGAGCCATGGATTGGAATTAAGATTTCACTCTTGGTTTTCAGGGCCCGTAGGCCCTAACTAAATTCAAAACCTGCTCCTGGAATCTCACCCTTATGGTTATCTGTGCTCAGAAACCATCCACTGTTTGAAGATCCCAATCCACTGTACTTACTTTGGTTTTTCGTCTGTTCATTGCAATGTGACCTTAGAGTTGGCTGGGGTTCAAACAATAGAACATGGCAAGAACAGAGAGGATGGCAAACCCTAACCCTATCCAGATTCCTGGATCCACACAGGAGCAGATCCAGATCCAGTATCTGCTTTGATTTTAGTTACTTCCTTTTATCTCTGCTCGTTGCAATGTGGCCTTAGAGTAAACTGGGACATGAATAATGGAATGTGATCAGAGCAGAGAGGAGGGCAAGGGGAGCTGCAGACAGAAACCGATCCAGGGCTGATGGTGAACACAGAGGTCCAGGTAAAAGCAGAACAATCAAGAATACAAGCTACCAACACCAAGGGTTATCCAGAACTCATAGTCAAGAGGCAGACCAACAGTCAGGTTCCAAAGAGACGTTCTAAAAGAGACAGGGGGAAGAGGAATGGGTAAAACATAGCAGAGCAAGCAGAACATGGGAACAGAAAATGAGACATTGCTCTGCTCAGCTCTCCATGGACTTAGTCAGTCCGTCAGTAAGAGGTGGTATGGCACAAGCTAGAACAGAAAATCTATTGGATGAAAACCTGGGCCCAAGCCAGAGTGCTTTGGCAGCACTGCAGAGTGGGCCACCATCCTGGAGATGCTGGTTCAAATCCTGGCTCCTTACATAGCCCTTGCAATGGAGGCATTAGGATTCTCAAGTGCACCCAAAGCTTCTCCTTGCCTGGGCTCCAATCAATACTAGCTCTATTCATCCTTCCCTTTCATGTTCTTATTCCTTTGCTTCACTCTTTCTTTTGCTGACTGCCTTTTATCTTATTTTTTTGTTGTATGATCTCATGCCAGTTCACTCTGCGCCTCTGGCCGAGTTACACTGGGAGCCAGGAGGATTTGTAGAGAAACCAGCCTCTCTTCAGTCAATGGGGAAAAAATGCCAATTGGCACCAGGGTGAACATCAGTAGAAGGAAGCACATTATCTCCACAGGTCTTTGCAGAGCAGGAGGGCTTTGCCTTCATTTTCTCTTTATACAACATGGGCAGGGTGTTTGCCTCTCCAGGGTGTCTTAGAGTAACCTGGGCAAGGGTGTATCAGTCACAGCACACCTACAGAAGCTGGGAGAAGGCCTAGTATGCTTCATATCCCCATGTGGCGGTTTTGCATGGGCATAATTATCACGGGGACGTGGAGGATGCATCCCTCTTAAAGCTAGGAGTATGGAGGACAAGAACAGAATTATTAAGCATATTGATAAACATGACATAATGGGGAAGAGTCAACATGGAATTCGCAAAGGGAAGTTGTACCTCACTAATCTACTGGAATTTTTGGAGGATATAAATAAGCATGTGGATAAGGGTGAGCCAGTCAATATAGTGTGTTGGGATTTTCAGAAAGTATTTGATAAGGTCCTTCATGAGAGACTCTTGAGGAAATGAAATAGTCATGGGATAGGAGGCAATGCCCTATTGTGGATTGGTAACTGGTTAATAGGTCTGAAACAGTCAATTGTGGCGAATGCTGTTTCCATGGGTAACAGGTCATTCACCTTCATTTGCACAATGTGGAAACTTACCGACTTTTCCGCTGTTTTCACTATTTGTTGTTATTTTTGCAAGTTGAACAGAGCTGCTACAGGACCAATCCCAAGTAGGACTGAAATGAGAATCAATTTGATTTTTTCAAGAATCTTGTGAGAATCGAGAACTCTTAGCAAGATCTCACTGGGATTTCACTAACAGTTCAAGATTCTTGCAAGAATCTTGCTTAAAAACAAAAAAGAACTGCATATGCACAAAATGAAATGGCTTCCCTTTTCCAAAACGGCAGTGATACTGCCAGCGCCATTTTGGAAAAGGACTGTGTATGCAAAGAACAGCCCTTTTGTGCATGCACAGTTCTTTTTCTGGGGAGACGGCACCCGCCCGTCTCCCCAGAGGGCGGGCAGCGGGGAGCATGGAGGGGGCGGGGCCGTGCGGCCGCACGTTGCGCCACGCGGCTCCGCCCCCTCCCCGATTCCCCACCAGGATCCCCCGGCACGTCTGTTACGGTGTGACGGGGTCATCACGGCGGGGAATTCAAATTTCATTTTGTGAAGGGGCGAATCCGCCCCATCACGTCTGAAATCACCCATCATGTCTGTTTTCACCTATTGTGAACTACATTTAATAGTTTCTCCCAATCATACAAATATAAATACAGACGACAAAGTCTTTAGGCAGAAAAAGTCAGAGGGCTCAGTAATCTATGGATGTTTGGCTTTAATTCCATGCCTATGAACTGTGAGGAATTACAGGAGGATCTTGCAAGACTGGACAAATGGGCAACTAAATGGCAGATGAAATTTTAACGTTGACAAGTGCAAAGTGATGCAGATATCAAAAAATAATCCAAATTATATGTACACAATGCTAGGTTATAAATCAAGGATTACCACACAGGAAAAGGATCTTAGAGTCATTGGGGACTTTACGATGAAATCCTCAGCTCAGTGTGCGGCAGCCGTCAAAAAAGCATGCAGAGCGTTAGGAATTATTCTGAAAGGGATAGAGAATAAAACTGAAAGTATAAGCCTGTATATAAATCAGTGGTACGACTGCACCTTGAATATTGTGTGACATTCTGGTCGCCCCATTTCAAAAAAGTTATAGTACTAGAAAAGGTACAGGGAAGGGCAACAAAAAGGTTCAAGGGTGTGGAATGGCTTCCATACGAGGAGAGGCTTGATAGGTTAGGACTTTTCAGCTTCGAAAAGAGACGACTGACAGGGGAATGATAGAGGTTTATAAGATCATGAGTGGTGTATAGAACGAGTAAATAGGAAGCTTTTATTTACCCTCTCAAATAGTACTATAACCAGGGGACACTCCACGAAACTGGCAGCAGATTTAAAACAAATAAAAGAAAGTATTTTTTCACTAAATGCACAATTAACTTGTGGAGTTTGTTGCCAGAAGATCTGGTCAAGGAGAGTAGTATAGCTTCTAGGTTTAAAAAAGGATTGGACAATGGATAAGTTCTTGGACTCAGGCTAGGTCCGTTAATGGCTATTAGCTAAGTAAGAATGGGGGACCTCTGAATGTCAGAAACTGGCAGTAAACAGCAGGGACTGGATTGCCCCTTTGTGACCTGTTGGGTACTTTTCCCAACTGACCGAAATTGGCCACTGTCGGAGACAGGTCGCTGGGTTCAATGGACCATTGGTCTGACCCAGTATGGCACTTCTTATATTCTTATGAATAGCCCCATCCCCCACTACATTTTCAATAGCTTGGACTGCTAGGCTGTGCATGGTGAGTGGTTGTAGCTGGGCAGCCAAGACAAGGGGTGCAGCCAGATGAGCTGCCCTGGCCCAATCCCTGCGCCACCCTGTGGAAGGCAATCAGTCCCGCCACACTGTGGGGCCAACGCACAGGAGCAGCTGTTGGGGGGGGCAGAAGAGGGTGCATGCTCCTGCCCCTCCACCCCCACCTGATAGAGTGCTGGGATTGTGGTAACAAGGGACATATGAAAAGACGTGTCTAAGATAGACGCTCAAAGGACATTGGCCCACACTGAGATGCAGATAGGTGGTATTCCAGAGCTGGGGACGGCTACGGTTGAGGTACAAACAGTAGTGTCCTCACCAGATGTGGACTTGCAGGAAAAATGTAGAAAAAGGGGAATAAAAATGGAGAAGGAATTTGTGCCGACAGGAGTACAGCTGGAGGAAGGCCAAAGAGAGATAGAAACCCTCAGACAGATCAACGTCCAACAGGACTGGATAGGAAGCCCTGATGCAGGGGCATAGCTACCATAGGGATAGGCAGGACATTTGTCCCATGGCCCAAGCTCGGGGGGGGGGGGCAAAAATTATCCCTATGGTAGCTAAACCCAAAGGCAGTCTGACTGCATTTTTTTTTTAAACCCGCCAGCAGTGTCGCTGGGACCCGTGGTCATCCTCACACCAGAAGCAACCTTAGCTGCAGCCCCATCCCCTGGCGCCCACAGCCTACCTTTGGCTACACAGTGTGGGAAAGAAATCAACCTGTGTGCATGTGCTGACATTTGGGGGAGCACGCGAGGCAGCCAGGAGCGGAGTACGTGGTGGTACAGTGTGGTGACGCAGAGCCCGTAGACAGTGGATGGAACGAGACCCCCGGCTGGCCAAGGCCAGAGCAGTCACAGAGGAAGAAGTCCCCCACCGCCCCAGTCCCGCCCTGCTGCTCCCTTCCTAGGGGAGTCTCCAGATCCCGCTTAGAGGGGTCACAGGAGCTGCAGGACTTGCAGCAGACCGAGCCCTCTGCAGAGGTCAGGAAGAGAGGAGACCACCAGCTCTCAGCCCAAGTCCCGAACTGGAGACGGACACGGACCCCACCTGACACCTGGAAATCTATAGAGCAAGGAGGCAGAAGACAGGGTGGAGCAGACAGACTCCTCTGCTCTCTATGCTGCCTCCCTCAGCAGACTGTCTCGGAGCTGCAGCCTGGCCCAGCGGTGGGCGGGCGGTGCGTGCAGCAGCAGCAGTGGGTGGCTTGACTGGCAAGCACTCCATCCAACTCAGTGCCAGACCGTTGGCCTGCCCCACCAGCTGGGACCTCACCTGGGGTGAACAGCCACACCAGCCTGCCTGCCAGATCCACGCCCAGAAGTGCAGATTTCGGAGGCACTGCCCAGCGCCTGCCCTGCCTCACTAGAGTCTGACCTCACCTGAAGCTGTGTCCAGACTCCAGATAGTGCAGCGTCCCCTTCTCCAGCAGCACCACGTCCAACAGCACAGTGGCCATAGTTGGTGACCACCGGGGAGTTGGGGGAGGAATTTCCAGGGCCCAGGCAAAAGCACCAGTAAGGAAGGCAAGGTGGTGAGGTGAGTGTCTTTTTTTTTTTGTCTCCTGTTTCCTCCTGAACTTGCAGAAGAAGCAGCTGGGTTATCAAAAGCAGGGTTCCTAGTTTTCCATTTAGCACAGAAAAACAGAGAAAAACACAGAATTCCTGTTTTATCAAAGAAAAACACGGAATTCTGTTTTTTTCTGGGAAATTTCTGCCTGCAAAAACTCACTGGCAGCAGTGACAATTCAAAGCAGATGGAAGCTCTGTGGAAGTTGTGGTGTGCACCTGTGTCCAAGAGAAGAGATTTGGTGCAAGAACACATCCACATCTGGCTTTTGGCAAGGCAGAGATATGTTGGGATCTGTGCCGGGACTGGCAGGAGGAGGGAGTTGGAGCAGCACCCTCACACACGCATGTAGAGGGAGAGACTTGGGCTCTGTACGGGGCCGGCCCCAGGGTTTGTGAGGCCATGTGCGAAGTCTTGGTGCAGGGCCTAATTTGCATAATTAGGCCCCACCTAATTATGCAAATGTATAAATTTACATAAAACTTACTCCCTCTGGACAGGAAGGATTCCCATTCTCCACCCCTAAATAAGGACCAATACGTTGGCCTCAGCGGTACGAGAAGGCCGGTATAAGATGGTTCCTTGGGCCCTTCGGATTTGCCCCATATGCTCTTTAGGGGAAGTAGATACTGTGGAACACATGATCTTTCGCTCTAGTGGGACTCAGATGTAAATACCTGAGGAGGCTGGGGGCGCCTCAGGACCTTGCTGCTAAGGGATTGCAGTGACTCCTTAACCCGGAGGATACTGCTCAAGCGAGAACTGTAGCATGGTTTGCTTTAGCTATCCAAGGTATTCGCAGCCCCTACTTCACCTGACCATAGTACTTGGTGAGATGGTAACATACCCAGGTTGGTTGGGTTGGTATAGGGGGATTTATGTGTAATGGATGGCTTTGGGGTTATGCTCTTTTCTCCGAATAGTTGTAATCGCCCTCCCTTTTTTCCTCCCCTCTTCAGGGAGATGAGACAAAATAGGAACAGTATGTGGACTTTAAGCCCACTTTTTATTGTAGGTTTTCACGGCAGCATTGCCTGCATTTTGCGAACGGCTAATGGTTACAACTATACATTTGCTGTATCATTTTATTTATTTATTTATTTGTGCTCTATCTTGTACAAGATTGTTATAGCCCAGGAGGCAAACAATAAAAGTTTTGATTTTTTTGATTCTCCACCCCTCCAAGCAACCATGGAGAAGCACAGCCTCCCCATGCTTCCCCCCTCCCCCCCTGAGCATCTACCACCACTACCCAGGAGTGGTTTACCTACCTACCTACCCCAGGAGAGGTTCCACTGCAGGGGCAGCCAAGCGGGCAGTGACACAGGCACAGAGACTGACTGCATTCACTGCCCTACTGGAGGAGAGGGGTGAGCTTAGCCAGTCTGGCCTCCAGGGCCCGTCGCTTCTTGCTGCTGGTGTCGCCTGTGCCTTGTGCATACGTCCAGTGCGACCACTCCAGAGGTGCTGCTATCACACACAAAAGACACACAAAATGCAGCTAGCTTATTAAGCGCATTATGCCATGAAAAAAGACATATAACCAGTTCAGTTGTGCCCCCATAATCAGTTCATGCTGCCCCCACCCCATTACCAGTTCATTTGTGCCCCCGCCCCATATAATCAATTCACGCTGCCCCCACCCATAGCCTTTTAATTTGTGCCCACGGGGCAGTGTGAATTGATTATATAGGGGGCGCAAATGAACTGGTTATGGGGTGCGGGTTTAAAGACAGTATTCCTGTTAGCAATAACTTCATTAAGAAG
>QEPC01001423.1:8599032-8633388 GCA_003113815.1 Sphenodon punctatus | reverse complement strand
TAACATGGCAAAAACACACTTTGCCATGTGTTTTTGTGGGTGGGTTTCCTGCTTTGCCATGTGGTTTTTCTGGGTGGGTTTCCTGCTTTGCCATGTGAGTCGCAGAATTTTGCCATATGGGTCGCAGAATTTTCCATTTTGGATCGCAGAATTTTGGAAAATATTTTGCAGAAGAATCGGGGCCCTGCCTGCAGGCCTGTCTACCAGCTCAGCAACCTCAGTGACATGGGGTTCAAGTCCTGGCTCTTGAAATCCTTAAATGAAAGGCAACCAGAGAAGTTGGCTAGGCATGTTCATTCATGGGCTGGTGACATCATGGACTTGGGCAAAGCAGGCTCCAGCTGGTTTCCATTGATTAGCATTAAAGCCCTTACCAACTGGGCTTCAATTCACCAGCCATACCCAAGAGACTGGTTGCATTATGGAAGCTGACATTTGCTGCAGGTGTTTGTGTGGGTGTAACTTGCAGAACTGTGAATCCCTGCCAGATGCAAACCCTGGGGAGCGAGCCAGAATGCAGCAGGCATCCATCCCTTTAAGGGAGCTTACTGTCTCCACTAGGCCATGCCCCCTTCAAGGGCTATAAGAACAGTGAGCTCTGACATCAAGGAAGTCCGCAGCTAGCCAGGGACAGGAAAGGAGCTCTATTCTAGCAGGCAGGGGCTGCCAGGGTGCTAACTCCAACTGGAACAATGAGACAGAGCCTGGGAAGAGGTTTGCGTTGGAGCCACCATCTTCCAATCACATAGTATCTAATCGTGCCAAGACTCACCCTGGGTCCCAGTCCCATCAGGTACTTTTCTCTGCTTTAGACCGCTCATGACCTAGCAGCCTCTGACACCCCCTCCTTTTTGTTTTTTCCCCCTCCCATGCTTCCTACACCACACACCTAATAGCCTGCCCCCTTTGTCTTGCCTTGGCAGACCATGTACACTAGAATAACAAGAGGAAAGGACAGAGGGAATAGGTGAAATGTAGCCTGGTGATCCCAGGATCAGCCTAACCCATTCACCAATGTGACAGCCAATCAATGGGCCTGATTAATTAACTCCTAATGAGTTAATCTGAGCATGTGAGGGAACAGAGAGCCTCATGGTGAAAGCAGCCCTTCAGCGCCTCGGTGGAGAGGAGGAGATCGATGCCCTGCCAGACTCATTTATCACAGGGAAACAAAGAGTTAGCTGAGCGGATGGAGTGTCACCGCCATGTCATTGAGGGAGGCTTATTAAGGTCAGGATTGCTTTCTAATTGGGCGCTCCAAGGATCTCTAGCTGCTGGCAGCCACTGCAGCAGATTCACTGCCCAGGAGCAAGGCAAGGGCAGGAGCCATGTGTGAGGGAGGGAAATAGCAGGAGTTTAAAGGGTTCCATTCTCCATTACGCTGGGGTGAGTCAAGGGACAAGCCACACCCAGACAATGGGAATCTGTCTGTGATGGCAGAGTCCAGTCCTCCATGGCTGGAGTCCATCAATCAGGCCTCAACATCCTGGAAGCACTGAAGGAATTTGCCAAATCCCAGTGAGGGGCAACAGTGGCTTTAGGGGGGGCAGATGGGGCAGTTGTCCTGGGCTGTGCACTGTATGGGGGTTTCCTGGGTGCCCCAGGAGCAGTGTGGCAGGGCCCCAGCAACCCTGCTGTTGCTGCCACTCCTGAGGGGCCCTGGAAGGCAGGCATACACTCAAGTAACTGAGCTTTCACAATTTTACATAAGTGTGGGCTTCTGTGGGCTTCTGTAGTTCTGACATTACACACCCACTTCTGTTCCCAAGATTCTCTCCACACCACCAATTCCTTCCTTCTCCCCACTCCCAGTTTGGCATATTTTCAATCTTAATTGGATGGGTCAGTTTATATATGTAAATTAACATCCATGTGGGATTTTCATCTGTGGAATATTGAGTTGATGCAGATGTATCATATGGTCAATATCTCTGTTTTGTCCATTCTTAAGTGTGTGGGTGTTTTTTCTTTTTTTGCTTTTTTGCTTTGTTGTTATATAGCACCTGAGCTTATAAAATTGGTAATTAAAACAATTCAAAAAACCCTACAAATGAGTGCCACTGAAAAGTTAAAACACAAAGCACCAGATAATAAAATGCCAAAATATGGAAGTCAGCAAAGTACCAAATATTGAAATAACAATGTAGCCAAAATACCAAAGGGAAGATCCAAAATTGCAGACAGAGATTGAGCCAATGCTGCTTTGTGTGCTTAAAAGACACAAAGATACTAAGGTCACTAAATTTAGTATTTGTACCAAATAAATTCAGGTCACCCCACCCCACCCCACCCCCCTTGTGCACAGCCTTCGGAAAACTGCTGCTGGGATGTTGCATCCAGTTCTGTCGGCCATGTTTTGAAAAGGCTGTTGAAAACTTAAAGAGGGTGCAGAGAAACATTGCAAGAATGATTCATGGGTTGGAAAACCAAGCTCTCAGCAAGAGACTTAAGGAGCTCATACTGTCTAGCAGATCAGAAAAAAAGACTAAGAAATGATTTGGTGATGGCATATAGCAGGAGTGGCCAAACTCTGGCTCGGGACTGGCATGTGGCTCTTGGGCAAGTGCGAATCTCAGCCAGGACTGGTCTTGGGCTTCGTGTTGCCTTGATGGTCCCATGCGTTTCTTCATTGCTCTCAATCCTCAGTATCTGAATTGCAGCTACTTCTCAGAATCTCAGCAGCCAGGACTGCAGAGTACTGGCCCCACCAGCCAATCATGAAGCAAGCGAGGTTTGTGCATGCACAGTGCACATGCATTTGTGTCTTGTGGCTCTTAGCCATATGAAGATTTTGTTACATGGCTCCTGGGGTTGGAAACTTTGCCCACCCTGACGTATAAGAATCTTCATGAGGAAAATGTATTTGGTATTTCCTTTCCCTTTCCCACCAACACACACACACACAGAGTAATAACAAATGGGACAATAGCCCCATGTGCAAACTGTGAGTGTCCTTGACACTCACCACATGTCTCTGGATGACAGCGTCCAATAAACGAACATGTGACTGAGTGTCTGAGGACACTCACAGCTTGAAAATAGAGTTATCGTGCCCCTTCCCGCCTCCCCCTGCTACTTTGCGCAGGGACTGCAGATGGGGCATGGAGGCTCTGTATGCTGGCTGTGAGCCCCCTTGACGTCCTCCCACCAGAAAAGAAGTGGAGTAAGAAGCCTTCTCCAGTCATGACCCCTCCCTAATAGACAACACGCATGTATGTTGACCCAGGGGCCAACACATGTTTGTGCCAAAGCCCAGATAAAGTCCTCCTCGACCTCAAGGAGGGCGGCGTGCAGGTGACATGGACTGGGAGCACAAGTTCCGAATCTGTGTCCACCTAACAAACAACTCAACAGACACCCATTCATGGTTGGCTATAGGGCATCTTTAGACATAGCCGGTACAACATGAGGGATGAGGCAGCAGGGCTTGCATGCTGAGATCAAGTAGCAAGCAAAACACCGATTTGCCCCAAGATGGACTGTGTGTCTAAGCAGCACCACATGATGAACACAGGACCAAACTGGTGTTCGTATCAAAGTCAAAACACACAGACACCCATTTATATTATGTCTAAAGTGTCATTTGTTAATTAACACCCAGGCTCTCATGCACACAGCCTTCCCGCTGCCTGTCCACCCACCCACCAGGCCTAGCAACTACTGAAAGCTTCCATCACAGGAGACCCTACTGCTGCATCAGCCCCTGCTTCCATCTCTGCCACCCAGGGCCACAGCCCAAATTGCAAGGGGGTGATATTCTGCAGCTGGTAGGGAACTGAAATGTAGAAATAGTGCTCTCCTTGTGGACACTGACAATTGCATCAGTGGCCCAAGATCAAATGCTACTATATGCCATGGAATGCCCAGACATGCCGTGAGACATATATACTGGCTGGTGAGAAATGCTCTTGGTGTATGCAGGCTAGAGCCATCTCTAGAGTGGAAACATGTAGAGGATTTCCTGCCTGTGGGAACCCACCCAGGCATATGGGCACCCCCTGGGAAACGTGCCGTGTATTCGTATGCCTGTGCAGGTACCCATGGGTAGCAAATATGCTAACCATGGGTACCTCCACCTCTTCTCCTTTTCCCTGTCTTACCGGGAACCTGGGCGCAGGGGGTAGTGGCAGGCAGAGGCCATGGTGAGTGGGCAGTGGCAGTAGTGACAATCTCCCAAATCTGAGGTGGTAGCAGCAGCAGGAGTGGAGGATGCTGGGATTGAATCTGATGGGAAGACAGCTCCATTACTTGCCGTGCAGCACAGCATGAGAGAAGTGAGCAACCATCTTTGCGTAGCGCTGAAAGAAACATCCATGGGGTGTCTTTAGACATAACATTAACGGGTGTCTGAATGTGGGTTTTGACCTTGTTATGAACACTGGTTTGGCCCTGTGTTCACCATATGACGCTGCTTAGACACAAAGCCCATTTTGGGTCAAATCGGTGTTTTGCTCACCACCCGATCTCAGCGCGCAAGTGCTGCCGCCTCGTTCCCCATGTTGTACCTGCTAACACACCACGTGATATCATTAGATACAACATTGACCACATGTTCAGCTGGAACACGTGAATTGTCCTTGTGATGCAATGGTGTTCACACTGCATGTTCAATGGGTTGCCAAGTTGGTCTTGGGATTGTTATGGTGCTTGCACTCAACGGCCAAACACATGCTTAGGGGTTTTGACACCCAGTCTTTGTTATGTCTAAAGACACATATGGTAAATTCCATATCTGATTAATATGCCCTCTTCAAATCAGTTCTGCTGAAGCAGATCTGAAGTGTTATTTGTTTCCTGCTTCATTTACAGAAATAAATATCCATTTTAATACGTGGTTTTGGTTATTTCCTTTCTTTTTTAAAGTATTTCTGCCATTTTGTGTACTTCATTTACTTTGCTATTTGACATTAGGCTTAATGTTAGCATTATTCCACATTGGGACATACCAGTCAGATGTGTAACAGTGCTATTAACCTATAGCTCTTGCCACAGTAGCTCTGTGGTACAATGAATAGGTGCTGAATAGCACTACATAGTGCCAAAACCCAGCTTGGAATACCAAAAACCCAAGTTACCAAAATACCAAAGTGGCTTAAATAACCAAAATCTGAGTAAACAAATACGGAACAATCATTTCCATGATAGATCTTTATTAAAGTATTCCATGGGATATCTTAAAAATTGAAATAATATTCACAGACATGAAAAGGCCTATTGGTTTTAGCTCTACTCTCAGGGGACTCGCTTGTCAATCGGTGAAACCAGCCCAGAAATTCCATTGGCCCCGACAAGATAATGAAGGGAGCAGACTCAGTGTCCATGCCATGCTCCTGGCTGTCTGTACACCTGCTTAGCAGGATAATTTTTTGGCCTGTTTGCTTCATGTCTAATTAGCAATGCATTAATCCAGACATAATGGGTGGCACGTCTCCAAACTGTACACACCATAAACAGACACTTGATGGCTCAAAACAAGGCACTTCAGTCTTAATTGCATCAAGCATGATCGTTTCACGCCACACTTTGTTATTAAGCAAAGTGGCAACACATGTAGATCAAATGAGGCCCCCATCCAGAAACCCAGACTCAGCATTAGTGGCTGCAGGAAACATCTGCTCAGAGGACAGTTAACCTTCAGGGGAGGCCATTTTAATACACAGACTCAAATACACAAACTCAACCGGGCGTTGCTTCTGTTCTCCAGCAACTGAGCTCAAGCTGAAATCTGCCAGCTTCTCAAAGGAGGATTGATTGAAATGAATTGATGGTGGAGCATCCCTCTCTGCTGGGAAGCTCCTAGGTTCTGAAAAGATGTTTTTTTCTCCCCACATTTCAGGCTCCCCTGAAGTTTACTGCTTGAAGTTGCTCTCCTGAAGTGCAAGGAAGTAACGGCATTTCCACAGAACGTGGGAGCTATGCAGACTGTGTGTGCTCCTGGCATTGGCCAGAAAGGGGCTGCTCCATCTTCCCCCTGTACAGCTCCCTGGTTGGAGTGGAGGGGTCTGTCCCAAACTTCCCCTACCCCTATCAGAAAGGCAAACTACAACCAGGGCAAGGGGGCTGGGGAGGGGGCGGGGAGATGCACAGATGTGTGTTAGCACATCTCTGCCCCCACGCTACTTGGAGCAGTCCGCCCCTCCTTCCCCCCCACCCCCCGACGGACAGCCATGGCGGCCTATAATGGCCACAATGGCAGCCTGGAAGTGCTGCCACTCTGGACTGGGGTAAGTACCATGGCCTTGATCCGTGACAACCCGCTTTACGCCTGGTCAGTAGTGGCATTTAGCCCAGGCTGCGACTTGGGGATGGTCCTGAGTCACAGCCCAGGCTAACGCCATGCTACCACCAACTGGGTAACGACCCACACTAACATCTGACAGGAGCATTCAGGTGTGATGGTGGGCCCCACACATGTCAAAGTATGCCAAAATGTGGTATCACGGCCCACTGTCACATCTGAAAACACCCAAAGATGCACACACAGAGCACCCATAACACAGACAGAGAACACCGAGTTCTCTCACACAAAGACACACACACACACATCGGGGTCAATTCTAAACCCGCAGACCCCGTGCACAGCCACGTGTGCACCCAGCCACACGCAAGCCACATGGATCCCCATTGCAGGCATACTGTGCTGTGCAGGAGTTGTGCACATGTGCACACGACTGGATCAGCCCCATTGATGCACATACAGAGTGTCCAGCAGACACAGACAGACACAAAATGCCCAGCATACACTCACATGGAGAGAGAGAGAGAGAATCCATCACACTCCCTACCCCACCCTGCAATGAAACCTTTACACAAAAAAATTGGAAATTTGTTGAAATTTATCTTTTGCAAGGTTTATTTTTGAAAACACAACATCTTTTCAGTTTTACACCAATGTTTTTAGTTTTTAGTCATTTTATTCCCCCAAAATGTGGGAAAGAAAAAAAACTTTTGTTTTTTCAGTGATCACTACAAGTGAAAGGGTAAAGAACGATGGCACATGTAAAAGAGAAAGAGCTTCACATCAAAATTTTGGGATTTTCTTCTCACAGAATTTGGGTTACCTGGTTTCAGAATTTGGTAATTTTTTTTCCCCCAGAATACATAGGGCCCTGCTTATAAGAATCCATTGCCTAGATACCTCAGTATCTTCCTGGGTGTTAAGCATAGAAATGACCAGCATAGGAGATGTTTATTGACAAAGTAAATCAGTAAAAAAAATATAGCAGAAATAAGGTTTCATGGATATCGTTGAAAATTTCCCTAGTTAAGGGATGGTTGAGAGATGCATTGAGTCCAATCAATGCCTTGTGTATGCAGTGTACACAAGGTGTGCATGTGCAAGTGTTGCACAAGGCTTGTGCAACATGTGTGCAACACTTGTGCATGCACACCTTGTCCACAGTGTGTGTGCAAGGCATAGACTGGGCCCAAAGAGTTGTAGTGGAATTTATTTATTTATTTATTTTCATCAATTTATATCCCGCCCCTCCTGAGAACAGCTCGGGGTGGCTAACAATTTTAAAAGCATAAAAGTACAATAATAAAATATAACAATCATAATAATATAATAGTTTTAAAAGAGGGTTAGAACAAAAGAATAAAAAAGAGAAATATATAAGGGTAGGGCGGAGTAAAAAACCCTAACCCACCCTCCCCAAAGGCCTGGGCGAACAGCCAGGTTTTACAAGCCCGCCGAAATGTTAAGAGACTTGGGGCCAGGTGAGCTTCCTCCGGGAGGGAATTCCAAAGTCGCGGCCCGGCCACTGAGAATGCCCTCTCCATTGTGGGCCCCCGCTTAACACGGGGGACCTCCAAGAAGGCACCCCTGGCAGACCGAAGAGCCGCTCTGGGGTGCGGAGGGCGAGGCAGTCCCTGTGGTACGAGGGGAATAGGGATGTGCATTCATTTTAGTTATTATTATTAACTAAACAAAAGAGTAATTTTAGTTTTAGTTAATTCAATAACTAAAACAAATGGGTTAACAACTAAAAAACAAATACATTTTAGTATTAGTTATTAGCTCTGCTCTGACTGCTGCATACAGGGCTAGAGCACATGCCATGGTTCCAGCCTGCCTGTGCCTTGTTGTAAACAAAAGTTCAGAAAGGGGTCAGAAGAGAAGGTGAAGTTTTCTGTACCAATCAGGGACTCAGGGCGACTTTGTGTGGAGGACATGGTGAGTGTTCTTCTTAACCTTCTGCCAATCTGAGGAACTTTCCCAGTGTTAGTTCAATCTCAGACAGAATGCTTGCTGTGGCTTTTCTCTCAGTCTCTGTGTGGTTGTAATAACTCAGCATTACTTAGACAAGTTGACAGTTATAAAAACAGATTTATTTCTCTGTCTCTCTGTGTCTCATCCCTTCCTTCCCGTTATTCCCATTATTCCCACTGTCCATTGGCTTTGTCTGTAATCCTGCTTGTCTGTCTGTGTAATATTGTTGTTCTATACTGTTTTTTGAAGTGTGTTAGCAATGTCTTGTGCGCTACAGAACCCTTTATCTTAGCAAAGCTTTTTACGCTTTTCAATATCAAGTTACCCCCTTCATGGAATTTGGCCACCATAGTACCCATTTTTTTAAAAAGGCAGCAAATCTGACTCCCGCTTGTTACAGACCCATCAGCCTTCTGCCCGTAGTCAGCAAAATCTACTCCAGATTTCTACTGGAGGAATTAGAGCTATGGGTAGATACCAACAATCTTCTAGCTGAAGAAGAGGCGGGGTTCTGGCATGGAAGGTCGGTTAGTGACAACTGCTTCGTGCTAATGCACGTCATAGACAAATATGTAAATGTTCGAAGGGGAAAACTGTTTGTTGACTTTATTGATTTTAATAAAGCTTTTGATACAGTGCAGCGGGGCAAATTATGGCAGAAATTGTTGAGGATGGGTATAAATTGTCACTTATTAAATCTTACCTTAGAGTTGCATCATGACTTTAAGGCAGTGGTGCAGCTTGATAGAACTGGCAATCTCTCTAAGCCCTTCAATACATATACAGGGTTTAGACAGGGGTGCCTCCTGGCCCCTCTCCTCTTTAATTTATTCATTAATGATCTGGTCTCCTCAATAGGTTCAGTCAGAAGTACCTTGCCTAAAATTAAGGAGCATCCTACCCCCATTCTTTTATATGCAGATGATGTCATTCTATTATCCCAAACTAGGAAGGATCTGCAAAATTGTCTAAACCTACTGCAATGTTTTTGCTCAATTAATAGTATGAAGGTTAATCCTAGCAAATCCCTGATGATTTGATTTGGAAAGACCCAGACCAGCTAACACCGGCATATTGGTGACTTTCAGCTTTCACAATTTAACAAGTATACATATTTGGGTATCTGTTTTATGGCATCAGGTTCCTGGAGTGCCCATAAATCTAGGTCAATAAATAGAGGTAGGAGTTCAGTGATGGGGATTCTGAAATTATATAGGTCTTCCAATACTTCATGTGTGAAGTCAGCAATTGCAGTCTTTAAGTTTTACCCCAACTTTTGTACAGTTCAGAGATCTGCTTCCCTTTTTTAACTAGGGAAATAGAAGTCCCACAAAACCAGTTTCTTAGAGGTCTATTAGGGGGTCCCAACTGCTCCCCCTCTTACTTTTCTCTGTGCTGAGACCACATTTCATCCAGTGGCCGTCATTGCCAAAGTTCGAGCACTGACCTACTGGGCTAAAATCCGTGTAATGGAAACTTTCAGATTACCCAGCAAATGCTGGGGAGAGCAAAATTGTTTTGATGGGCTCAATCAATACTGGTGGAAGGTAGAATTTACAAAACTTCTGTCAAGATGTGACTTTTCCCTTGCTTATAGCTTTGGTCTAAAGCAGGGCTGCACAAAGTGTGGCCCAAGGGCCACATGTGGCCAGCAAGGACCTTTCCTGTGGCCCAACTCCCCCTGGTTGCAATGACCTTTCGTGCAGCCTGCCATGCCTTCTCTTGTTCTGGCAATCACCTTTCCTCCAGCCCCCACACTAGCGCAAAACCCTCCTTCCTCCAGACAGCAAGCCTATTTAAGGCGCTGGATGAATCCCTCCTTCCTTCTCCCTAGCTCCAGCTTCCTGCTGTCGCCGATGTCTCCACCTGAGCCCCTCACTGCCGCTTCTGCCACCCGGATCTCTCCAGCCCCAGGGGCGGGGTTATGCAAATTGGGGTGTGTTTATGCAAATTGGGGAGGGGGCACATGTGGCCCAGGGTTGGGTCCAAACCAAATTTTCTGGCCCTTGGCATGAATCAAGTTGAGCACCCCTGGTCTAAAGTCTAGATCCCTTCTGTCAGAAGTTAAGCAAAGATTGTTTGATATCTCTAACCAGGAGATATTGGCTAAACTCTATGCTGCCAAAGTTGCTCCATGGTATTTCAGTGTTCAAAACTCAGATTCTTCTTGAACCTTATTTAGTTAATTTTAGTGATTACCCCTTTCATAGGTCAATGACTCTGGCCCGTTTTGAACTTCTTAAGTCTACAGTTACTTTGGGTAGAACCAAGGGAATTAATTATAATGACAGATTGTGTACCCGTTATTTAACTGAGGTGGAATCTCTTGCACATGTTTTATTTATATGTCCTTATTATGAGGAGTTGCGCCTAACCTGGCTCATTCCTCTGTTACAAACTGGAGTTCCTCTCACTAAGTGAGAAAAGATTATCCAACTGTTTACAACTACAGATTTAGTAGCCATAAAGGCAGTTGCTCTCTTTTTCTTGCTGACTGCTAAGAAGAGGGATTTGTTTGAATGTTGACTAATTAGAAAGTTTTTTCTTTTTTTTTTCTTTTAGTTGTTTAAATTTAAATTTAGTGTATTTTGTATTTATTGAAATGGCAAAAACTGTAATAAATAAATGCTGATGATGGAGAAGGAGGAGGACCCTTTCTCCAATCTTTCTGAAATTTGGTAGGGATGATCCCCTGGGTAAGAGGCACAATCCTTATAAATGTCATGAACATTGGGTGACAAATGAAGATGTTGCAGCTGGAAATCCATTTCCCATTGAAACCAATGAGATGGGAATAACTAAAATAACTAATACTAATAAACAATAACTAAAATTAATGGGATTTTCATAACTAAAACTAAAATAAAAACTAATACTTTAAAAAAAAAATCTACACACCCCTATAATGGAACCATCAGACCTCCTTCCCAAAACTCTGCCATTTGGGAGCTAGGTGTCACTATCTCCTTTCACAAATAAGCTATCACAGATACTATGTAAGGGCACAGTGAGGAATACAACTCAGAAATCTCAGTAGAGGATTCCCAAAGCTTTGCTACCCGGCCATGCTACTAACCCCGCTACAGCCCTTGAACAAACATCAATTTAACTTATGGGCGAATGTGTGAAGTCCTTCTCTACTGGCTAACTTAAAAAGAGGCCAACAGTTGCTTCTTGAGCTTTCTCTCCTCATTCAGTATTTCAGAAATTAACAGATGTATCGGAATATAACAGATGTGGGATGCACATCTGGTTCTTTGTTCTTGTCACTTTAGGGTTATTAAAAGCTGTTCACACCCCAGAAACATTACTGGTGGGTCCCATACAAATGGTACATGCTCCTTTTGGGCCATAGGGAAGGCATGAGCAAGCATAGATTTAACTTCAAGGTAGGTAAAGTGTTCTTCCTATAGGACCAGTTCATCAGAAATTTTTGTGCCATTGTGCCATTTAGTGCCAATGTAATTCCTCTCACACTGATACTAGCAATACAGCTCCAGGGACTATATGCATCCCAAAATGAGAGGAGAATACAGCCCATGGTATGTAGTCTGTCCCTGTAGGCATGCTGAGGAGGAGCAGAATGACAATGATCGAGAAAGATAAATAAGCTTTCAGAGCACCCAGAGCATTCAGCACTACAGACAACAGTCATCCCCCAGCCTGGAGAGAGAAACGGTGGGGAAAAAACAAGACATTAGCCCACTGGAATCCATGTTCAGTCCGTGCAGCCCCCACTCACATGTTTAGCATGTCCAGCCTAATAAATGGGCAGTCCCCTGCGTGTATTTCATGATTTTGTGGGGAGCCCCCACTGGCAGTGCTAGTGAGAATGAGAGTGGAGAGGATCAGGAAGTGGTCACTCCTCGGATGCTCTAGGATTTCTGCCCACGACTCTATGGTGCTGGCACACCTGTACCCATGGAGGCACTACACCCAACCTAATTGATGTGATGCAGACATGTGGGCGCACATTAGCCAACATTTGCCTCCACCATGGGCTCCACATACTCTGAGACCCCGCCATGAGTTGAGGCTGAATGTCGGTGGATGGTGGCCATGGGAACAAAAACTATGCCCGAAACAGACAATTGCAGCAAATGCTGTTTCCATCGTAAACAGGTCAGTCTCTTCCATTCACATGATGAGGTAACTTACCGTCTTTTCACCCAGTTTCTGAGGATCGGGCCCGAGTATTCAGTAGGGGTGGGACTATCGGTATCGGATTAATCAGATAATGCTGATAATGGTCGGTATCGGATTAATCCGATAATACCGATAATTGTCGGTATCAGAATATCGGATTTTTAACATTGCCGGGTTTATTGGATTTTTAACATTGCCCATTGAAGTCAATGGCTGCAATGTTAAAGATCCGGGAAAATCGGCAATATTAAAAATACGATATTCTGATACCAATAAATCAGATATCAGAAGATCCGATACCGATAAATTCAATATCCAATAATCCCCCTGGAGTCCCACCTCTAGTATTCAGCCACTCCTTGGAAACTCTGTGAATGCCCAGAACTTGGATGATGGGCAGGAGGGAGGGAAGAAAGGGGGCAGAGGGCAACAGGCAGGGAATGGGGGCAGCGGGCAGCAAAATCAAATCACTCAGAAAGCAGAGGGAGTTGGTGTGCCGCTGTGGAGTGGGGCTGTTGTTCTAATGCTCGCTCTCTCCCCCAGAGACCATTAGAACATCAACTGCAGCTGCCTCTCTGGGAGCATGCTGGGAAATGTAGTCCACCATGTTCCCAGAGACCATTAGAGAGCATGCTCCCAGATAGTAAAACAGTGGACCCACTACACAGAAGCCTACTGGCTTCCTCTGCTTTCCGGGTGAGTTTGCTGCCCCCTGTTGCCCTCGGTATTCCTCAATCAAGGATTTACCAAATGCTGAAGCCAATTCCTTGGTCCACTCAGAACTTGACAAAATGAATCGAATGTTGGGATACTCAGTTAAAACTAAGTAATTTCGAGTGCCAGGTTTCAGCCCTAGTTTATATAGTACTGGCTAAGAGACATAAAATTGACAGAAAGTGCTGTAAAGTGTCATAAATTAAAGGGAAAGCCTGGAAATTGACCAAAATTGATGAAAATATCAGAAACTGATGAAAAATGACAGAAAATTGCAGACTGTGGCTGACCTCTCAATGATGGAAGCATGGAATCGCTGACCAGTGAGGAAAATACTGACAGTCGCAAGCACTCCTGAAAGGTAATTATTTCCCGACTGTAAGGGAACACTTGCTCTTGGCTCAGCTCTAGTGAAAACCTAATAAACAGGCCGGTGTACATCCACCTGCTGTGGGCTACCATCTCGTTTGTCAATACCCAAAGAGAAAGAGGGGGCACTTCTATCTGTATAACTGACTTGCTATCTCAGTCTGTGGGAATGTGTGCACAATGTATGAGTATGGCCCTTTTTACATGGGCAGCACCCAGGCATAAACACCTAGAAATCTGGGTGTTCTTGTGTGGGTACCGCCCGTGTAAATTCCACGGGGGTGGGGGTGGTTGCTCACACATCCCCATACATGGAGGCATGGAAAAAAATGGAGGTGCCTCCGTGCATGGAGGGTGGATGTGCGTCCATCTACACCCTCGTCCACACAGCACACTATGGGTGATTTCAGAAGTGACATGGTGAATGTCCATCACTGTCAACCTCAGTCAAACAAGCGCCGTGCATGTCTGTTTGCTCGCATCCAGATGTTCACCACAGTCAAACGCAGCCCGGGGTGAAGCTAACCACGCTTCGTGAGGTCGGGGCGGGAGGAGGTCCAGAAGTGTGGTGAATGGTCACCACGGCAGGGGTGAATGAAAAGTAACTTCAGAATGGAAACCCGCAGCTGCGGTGGAAGGAATTGACCCCAGCCGCGGTGCATTCTGGGGCTCAAACCGTGGTCCACATCTCCACTGCATGTCTGTTGTGTTCCCCGGGCCCATGATGCCCCCGGGCGGTGGTCACGATCCTGTCACTTCTGTTGGGGCCGCACGTGTCACCACAGCCTGCGGTGAATCCGTTCACACTGAGGTGGGATTCACTGTGGTGAATTGGAACGCGTCACTTCTGAAATCACCCATGGACTACTGTGCAAACAGAAACCTACCCACCCCATGCCACGGCATGTAGGCATGTAAAAAGGGCCTATGTGTGTATGCGTGTGTGCATGCACGTTCTTGTACATGAGTTTGTTTTCACAGTCAATGGAAGTGCTTATGTACATGCACATGTGTAGCCTCATCCTGTATAAGTACTTGTTCTGATATGTGTGTGATTATGTGTATCTGCATAGATGTACTTGTCTAATCAGTCTATGCAAGTGTATGTGCATGTGCTCTTCATGTCAGAGTTCCTGTAAGCAGTTTGTATGAGTGTACGTACACACGTGTGTGTGTGTGTGTGTGTGTGTGCATCCTGTATGAGCATGTGTAAAAAGTCTGTCTGTGTGTGAGAGAGAGAGAGAGAGAGAGAGAGAGAGACTCCTGTATAGTATATGCAAGCAATCTTGGTGAGAGCAAGTGTGCGCAAGCATATGTGTATTCATGCACAGTCAGTGTGAACATGTGTATGTGTCTGTGCGTGCATACATCCTGTATGAGTATATGTGCAAACAGTCTGTGTAAACGTATATGTGACCAATCTGTGTATGTGTGCATGTGTGTGCATATGCACAGCCTGTGTGTGCATGCATGTATACTGTGTGTGCGCATTTGTACATGCAGCCTGTGTGCATCTGTGTAAGCTGTCAGTGTGTTTGTGTTTATGCAGTGTGTGTGTGTGTGTGTGTGTGTGTGTGTGCGCACACACACACAATCTCTCTCCCTGCTTTCTGTGGCACACACATGGCCCTCACCAGATTCCCATCCTTCCTGCTCTCTCCTAAGCCAGTCTCCTCATCGCTCTACCATCTCTCAGACGAGCTGTTTGGTTCCTGCAGTGTCACCAAGCTCTGCTACTTCATTCCTAGAAAGATGCTAATTATTGCTGATCAGTTTATTAGCTTGCTGCCAAGAATGCGTCATTGCAGAAGGAGAGGGAGTGGCGGCCAGATGCATTTGGTCTGCAAACCTCATACACATTTCTTCAAATTCAACCCTCTCCAAGCTCAAGTACAGACCAAGTCAAACACATTGCCTCTCCCTGCCTGGGACCCACTCTGCACTCCACACCCTACACGCAGGCATCACCAGTGCAACTAAACTTTTACTAGTGGAACAAGGAACCCCAAATTCAGTGATAGCTGTGGCTAGCTTTGCAAGTTGCCAAAATCCCAAATGAAACCTTGAATTTGCATGAATTTGCATACACTTGGGCCGTTTTTAGACGAGCGCGGCGGCGCCCGCGCTTGTTTCCAAAAAAGCCGGCAGCTCGTTCTACACGAGACGCTGCCGCCGAATACGCGCATGTGCGGCCCGACGCGCATCCATTTCCAGCCGCGTCTGACCAGCCTCGATCGCCGACCCGGTCAGTTCGCGCACGGAAATGGATGCGCGTCGGCCGCGCATGCGCGTATTCGGCGGCAGCGTCTCGTGTAGAACGAGCTGCCGGCTTTTTAAAGAAACAAGCGCGGGCGCCGCCGCGCTCGTCTAAAAACGGCCTTGGCTTGCTAGTATATGATCACATGATATGATTAAAGTACAATGAAAACTGAATTGCATTTTAAAAAGATGGAGAACATTTGCTGATGATCCTCGAGGTCCCGTCCAACTCTTCAGTTCCATGGTTCACCGAAAGAGACAGACTAGGCAGCCCAAGTGAATGTGTTAACATGCTCCAGAATAATCAGAGTGCTTGCAGCTGCCCAGAATGTTTGCAGGACCAGGGCTAGATTAGGGTTCGGGATCATGGGAGTCAGCAGGGGGGAGGAAGGAGGTAGGCGGTAAGTACACATCTTGCACCATCTGGATTTCATGTGGCCATGCCCCCTGCAGAATGGCATGACATCATAACAGTCCTTAAGAGGTGGGATGATGTCAGAAAGGGGCAGGGCAAAGGGCTTTTTCACCCCTTTTCAACATGACCACGCCCCCTTTTGAAGCATTATGATGCCGTCATGATTCTCCAAAGAGCCGGCCATGTCGGAAAGGGGATGGGAAATACTTTTTGCCCCACCCCCCACTTCTTCTTGATATGACCCCTGGAAAATATTTTGCCATTGCCCCTGCCTAGAGTAGATCCTTGCAGAATAACCTAACCCTTTATACGGTTCATTAGTACAGCTAATGAGTTTCTTGGAGGGGTTAATAACTCCTAGCTGGAACAGGGAAGAAAGCTGCTAAGCAGAGCCCAGAAGAGGAGCTTGCCTTGGGGAGGGAGAGCTGGTGAGGGCCCTCAGGTTGGTGGAACACCAGGAAAAAGAGGTAGAGCACCAAGGGTGCTCAAGGGAGCATAGCCCTGCTGTGGACAGAGCTGAGGTGGATATACTCATTGAATCCATGGTACTCAATCCATCAGCAAGTATAATAGCCATAGGTACTATAGGGTGCTCATATGGTACCTGAATGGGTACCTGTAGCAGGGGCAGGCTGATTAATGGAGCCTGGCCCTTTAAGGGGTAATAACACCTGTGGAGAGCAGGCGCTAAGATAAGTGCCAGTGCTGGTATCAAGAGGGATAAAGGCCCAAGTAGAGTCATCTGAGCTGGGTGTGGCAGACCTAGCCCTTCAGCTTAAGAGAGCTGTAGAGCTCCAGAGGGACTAGGTCTGACCAGGAGGGCTACAGGGAAGCAACTGAGCTGGTAGCCTGAAGAGATCTGGAAGGTTGCAGGAGGCGATGGAGCCGGCAACCAGAAGAGAGGAGCCTGGTTCCAGGAGGGTTTGTGCCTGACCAAGAGAGGTGAAAGGGACAGGGGGTGGGGGATGATACCTGAACAGGAGGAATTGTGCCGAGCCAGATGGGGCCTGTTGGAACTATGCGTAAGAACTGTACTAGAGAAGAACTTAGGGCTGAAATGAGAACCAAATTGGTTCTTGTGGCAACATGGCGATAATGGAGAATTGCTGTAGAGATTTTGCAGCTTTCTCAGTTCCATGTCGAGATCTCGGACAAGACTCAATTTACCAGTTTACCATTTACTGGTTACCATGTTTACCAGTTACCGGTTTACCGGTTACCATTTATTGTGTTTAGCGTTAATTATGTTTGTCAGTTTATCGTGTTTGTCAGTTTATGTTTATGATAATGATAATGATGATAAGAACTGATAATAACAACAATATAACTCAATGCAAATGGTATCTCAGAACACGATAACTAGAAATTAGGTAAACAGTAAGTGTAACTCGGTAACCAGCAATCCAGTAAACAACAATCCGGTAAACGGTAACTCGGTAACCGGCAATCCGGTAAATGACAATCCAATAAATGGTAAATGGTAATTCAAGAAAAGGTTCTCAGCTGAGAAACAGCAATTTTCTCGGTTATTGTTTCTCGGTTAGAACAAGATGAAAATCACGATTTTCGTCGATAACCGAGAAAAAGCCAAAATCGAGTTTCAGCCCTAGAAGGACTGAGCACTATACATAAAGACATTTTTATTAGATCCCGCATGGACCTGGGTATTTGGGGGGCTGGATCCAGATAGGATGTACTTCAGGGCCCAGTAACCCTGTTACAATACTCATCTCAACTCTTGCTTGGTCTTACCTTTGTGGGGGGATGGACAACAGTGAGTGGGTGGCAGACTGCAGGACTGAAGACCTGAGGCTTCCAGCTCAGCTGCCACCCCCAAGCACTGCCACCACCATGCCTCCAGCTCCACCATTTGTTCTCCACCTACCCCCCACCCCCACACCCCCATTGCCTAGCCCCCTCAAATGGTAAGTGGGTCCTCAGGATGGGGAACGTGCCTGATTTTGTACCCCCAGGTACCCACCAAGTATGTGTGTACCTAGGGGTGCAAATTTGATTACCCATTTCCACTTTATCTGTGGTGGATGAGATGACCAGACAGCAGAAGGAGTATACATCACCTCATCACAAGGAGTATACATGTGGGAACTGAGCACTATGTATTGTTACCTAATTGCAACCTCAAGACAAGACTACTTCAATGCGCACTACATGGGGCCACCCTTGATGACTGCTCAGCAGCTGCAGCTGGTGCAGAACATGGTGCAGAACCCACCTTCTGTTGGAGGTGGGTTGCCGGGAGCACAGTACACCAGTGCTCTGGAGTCTGTAGTGGCTGCCATTAACTTTCTGGGCACAATTCAAGGTGCTGGTTTTGACCTATAAAGCTCTGAATGGCCTGGGCCCCACCTATCTGAAAGACCGTCTCTTGACCTACGTCCCATTGCAACCTCTGAGACCAAGTGGAGCACCCTCTTGCAGGTACTATTTGCCCTTCAAGTTCATACAAGGGCATGCAGAGAAGCATTGGCTTCCACACAATCATGGAACTCTCTTCCCCCTTGGAGATTCATCTAAGCCCAGACCTGTTCATTTTCTGAACGCAATGTAAGACCTTCTTGTTTGGCCGGGCATTTGGCAGGTGGGGGAACGGTTGAGGTGTTGTGGGTTAGGGGGTTTTACCTGTTTTTACGTGGTTTTACTTGGGTATTTTAATATCTGTTTCTATTTTGTATGTTTTTGTATATGTTTATGTTTTGTAACCCACTCTGAGCCTTAAGGGAATGGGCAGGATTAAGATGTGAATAAATTAATTAATAAAACACACCTAGGGGAGAGGATGAATGTGTGGACTGCATATGGGCCTGATCCTGTGGAGACTCACAACCAGCTGACTGAGCACAGTTACAGGCCACATTCAGACCCAGACAAATTTCTGCACCTGACATTTGAGGACAGCACGAGAAGGCAGGCACTGCCTCAACTATGCCCGCTTGACATTGTGTGTGCTAGCCAATGGGGAAGAAAGAGACCATTCCCTGCTCTCCTACCTGTAACAGAAGGAGGTTCTTTAGTCTTTGCTGCTGTTCTGATGTCCAGGAGGCTGCATGAGGGCGGGCTTCCCTTGTGCTCAGTAATGAACCTGGGGCTTTCTTCTCTGCTGCAGAATACACCCTCCTTTTCCATTGTTTCCAAACAAGGTGGCTCTCTGCATTGTACAACACTGCCATCTATGGGAGAATATTTATTCCTTATGCACCCCGTTGTGTTAGCTACCTCTCCACTTGTGTTCTGCTAATGCTGCACTTTGTCTTAGCTGTATCTCACACTTGTGCAGAGATCATCATGGAAAACTCAAAGGGATGCGCAGCGAGCTGCCCAAAGGTACAAATAATGGAACTCGAGCATCAAGGGTGTGGCCCTGGATTCTGGAAATACCTGATTTTACCTGCAGGGGATGGCAGAAGGCTCTTTGAGTGACTAGATTGCCATTAAAAAAAAATGTATGGGAAGCATGTCTTAGGAAGCAGTTTTCCAGTATCAGAATGAGGGGCATCTCTTTCTATGTCTATGATTTTGTGATTCCACAACCCCTGACAAACTGCCTTGGCAAGGGGTCCCATTGTCTGGGGCATATAGACCTATCCTCTAATGAAATTAATTTGCATCCGTTTTGCAAAAAAATTAAAGGAAGTATTTATTTATTTTTCCCCACTCAGCATACAGTTAACCTGTGGAACTTTCTGGCAGAGGATGTTGTGAAGGGCAAAAACAAAATTGGGGGGGGGGGTGTTTAAGTGGCTAAATTCTTAGAGGATAGGATAGGTCCATAAATGGCTACTAATCAAGCTACTAATCTATCCCTGTCCCTGACTCCAGCCTACCCTGTTCAGACTGTGCCTTGAACTCTGTACTCCTGTCCTTCCTTCCTGTTCTAGCTCCAGTCCTGATTCTCCGGTTCCAGTTTCCCACTCCTGACCCTGAATCTACCAACACCCCATGCTCTGACCCTTACAATACAATGTTTTAATTGCCATCAGTGCTCCGCAAATACATCAGAATCAGAGCTGGAAGGAGCAAACCTGCCAGTCAATACAACTTCCTCATCACCAACGTCTCTCATTTCTCATTGATACTGTGGGATGAAATGACACCTTTCAGTTTCACTGCAAACTAAAACCTCATTTTGTTTCAGATTTTGGGAAACTAAATCAAAACAAAAAGCCAACAAACTGTCATCCCGTGCCATTATGCAGTCTGATATGGCAATTCTTATTCAGTAATAAATGCTTATTTTCTTGACGTCAAGGTTGCTGAATCAGAACATTCCACTTCAGAAGAGAAACTGGCTTTGGTGAATAGATAGGAAGGTCAGAAGTTACCCTGGAGATCAGCAAGTTCAGAGATAGGGAAACTCTTTTCATCCGCAGGTCACTTTTGAATTTAGTTAAAGCCCATGGCCATAGAGGCTGAGAGGTCTTCTTGCTGGGTTACTGATGGGACATGCTGAGGGCAGGGGAAGAGAGGGGATAAGTTGAAGGAACACAGGGACAGGGGATCAGAAGACCTGTGGGCCTCATCCATGAATTAGGAAAGCACCTGTGGTGGGACAGTCACCACAGGATGCATTTCTTGGATACTGGCTGCCAGGGATGGGCATTGACTGGGGAACTGGCCAGCTAGAAGCAGTGAGGGAATGCCTACAGAAAACTAGGTTTATTGTTCTGGGTGATTTCAACATACATGCTGAGGCCAGCCAATTAGGGGCAGAGCAGGAGTTCATGGCTGCCATGACAACCATGGGCCTAGTCCAAATAATAATTGTTTATTTATTTATTTAAACAAATTTATACCCCGCCCCTCCTGCCAAGGCAGCTCGGGGCAGCTAACAAATAATAAAATACAATAATCAATAAATATAAATGCATCATAAAATATCTCATTCCTATGGAGGCTATCAAAAAACATCCAATCCCCCAAAACACCCTAGCCAAGTCCCCCCCACCCTCAGCCATCTGCCTTGCCAAAAGCCTGGTAGAAGAGCCAGGTCTTGCATTGTCTCTGAAAAGAGGAGAGGTCCGGAGCCACCCAGGCCTCTGCCGAGAGGGAGTTTTACAGTCTTGGCGTAGCCACCAAGAATGTCCTCTCCATAGTCACCCCTGAGGAAACCGGGGGGACCTTGAGAAAAGCACTCCTGGCCGACCGCAGGGGTCAATCCATAGCCGAGCTAGTGAGGTGATCCCGCAGATAAGCAGGGCCTAGGTCATATAGGGCTTTATAGGTAAGCACCAACACCTTGAATCGGGCCCGGAAGACTATGGGCAGCCAGTTTAGAGAACAGAGCACTGGTGTAATGTGCTCCCAGCAGCCCGTCTCCATAAGGGAGCAGGCCTCCTCATTCTGCACCAGCTGCAGTCTCCGAACCATCACCCTGGGTAGTCCCACATAGAGCGCAATACAGTAGTCCAGTCTTGAGGTGACAAAAGCATGGATGATAGTGGCCAGGTCAGAGTCCGAGACGTACAGCCGAAGCCATTGCACCAGATGTAACTGGCAAAATGTACTCCTCGCCACAGCCTCCACCTGGACATCCAGGTCAGACGCATGAGGTGGGACACATGTTGGATTTGGTTTTTTGCACCAGCCTAGAGACAGGTGTTGCTATAACACCATTGTCATGGTTGGATCATTACCTCCTGAAGGCCCAGGTCCCAGCCCTCCTATGCCCTCATTGGGGTGGTGGATCGGATAGGTTGGGCCACCCCAAGAGACTAATGGATGTCTGTGAGGAATATGGGATAGCAAGGGGAAACAGGACCGAAGGAGGGGGCACACGACACAAGTACACAAACCCCACTCGCAGACACATTATTAGTGTTAAAGGAGCCTTCAGTATGGTGTATTGCTGTGAGGTCAATTGTATGCTAAAAGGCACCTGACCCAGCCATCATTCATCAGGGGGCCTACCGGAGATGTCACGCCCTGGATTATAGTGATCCTCCACACACACAGGACCCAGGAGGGGAAATAAGTGAGGAGGGGGTAGGAACCCCAGGCCCTGGGAACCCCCGAGGGGAGCAGGGAGGGATTAGGGCAACCACACACAGGAAGGCACGAAAGGTCAACAGCAAGGGAGACAGAAGCACACACCACTCGAACACAATCACTCACCACACGCAGCATTCGTCACACGGGAACAGGGAACGGGAAGGGATTCTAGCAAACCACAGGTTTTCCAACTACCAATGCATGGGCCAGATCACAGTAACCAAGAAGCTCTGATCACCAGCAAGGAGAGAGCCCAATGGCCCTCCTTTTATGTGCCTTGCTTCAGACCCAGCCCTTGCTTCAGCTGCAGGCGCTCAGAGCACTGCAGCTGTCTCTCATCAGGTAATCGCTGGCAGCAGGGGAAGGCTCTGCAGACACAGGCACTGGGCTTGTGGGAAGCACGACCTCTGCCCCCCACCCCCTCTTCCACAGTCCCTGCGGGCCCCGCCCCCTCCATACCCTGACAACGTCATTGGTTTACAGAACTCTTTGGGGGATATACCTACTGTCCTTGACGGCTGCTCTGTCAGTGACCTGGTCACCTTGTGGAATTACATTTTGACCATGGCCTTGACATGGTTGCACCCAAGTATCCACTCGCACCACTTTGTCAGCATAGCTCTCCCTGGTATACAGAGGACCTGAGGCAGTTGAAATGAGAAAGTAGGCAGTTAGAGTGCAGGTGGTGCTCAATGTGTGCTGAAGACAACTGATTGCAGCATAGATCATTTTTGAGGGACTATGTCGTGACTGTGATGGAAGCCAAGAAACCATCCGCAAAGTCTCATCCGGTGGAGCTGTTCCAGGTGGTGAGGGGCCTGATTAACCCAGCCTGTCTCTGTCAGGATATGGAGTCATCTAATGCCCCCTGTGATATAATAATTAATTACTTTGCAGACAAAATCGCTCATAATCACCGTGACTTGGGTGCTGCCATTTCAGCTGCAGAATCAGAGATGGGGGTTATGGAAGCTCAGTCTTATCCCGTTTGTTTGGATCAGTTTCAATTGGTATCACCCACAGATGCAAGGGAGGTACTTGGGGTGATGAGGGCGGCCAGTTGCGAATTAGATCCTTGCCCATCCTGGTTGGTGAAAGCCAGCAGGGAAACATTGGGGCAATTATTGGCTGGGGTTGTCAACGCCTCCTTACAGAAGGGGAGGGCATCAGATTCCCTTAAAATAGTGGTGGTCCGCCCCGTGCTTAAGAAACCATGTTTGGACGCTGTCTCCCCAACCAGCTATCAGCTTGTCTCTAACTTTCCCTTTTTAGGTAAGTTTATTGAATGGGTGGTTGTTTGACAGCTCCGGACTCATCTTGATGCTATCAGATTCCTGGACTCGTTACAGTCAGATTTTCGTCCTGGGTACAGCACAGAAACTGCACTTGTGGCATTGGTTGATGATCTGCACCCATAAATGGATTTCTAGACACACCATAAGCCTCGAGTTTATCTCTCTCCTGGAAAAGGACACACAGACCCAGTAAGTGCCACCCTCGAATTTCCCTCTGTTCAGGGAAGTGGTTGAGCCATAACAATACAATAATGACAATATAGGGAAAAAACCTAGTATCTACCCCTGGCAGCTATCTCCACCTGAAAAATGTCTGGACAAACAGGAAGGTCCTTATGTTACTTCTGGAAAAAGTTCAGACTTGGACTTTAGCGAATCTCCGGAGGAAGGAAGATTCAAAGCTGTGGAGCAGCCACCAAAAATACTACTCTGCATGCCTTTGTTGTACAAATTTGATATAGGCCTGGAACTAGCAAGAGTCCTTCACAGATGCTTTGTAGGGTGTAAACAAATGAGATGATAGCCCACACCAGATGGGTGTCCACCTGCCCGTTTATTAGGTGTTCATCACCACCAGTCACATGGCCACCACCCACCGGACACATCGGACACACAGCCCCCACTCATGGCAGGGTTCTGAGCCCACTGTGCAGGCGAATGCAGGCTAATGTGTGCCCATCAATTAGGCAGTACCTCCAGGTGTACAGGTCCGCCAGCACCATAGAGTCGCAAGCAAAGAGCCTAGAACCTTCTGAGTAGTGACCACTTCCTGCCCATGTATTAGGCTTGTCACACTAAACTTGTGAATGGGGGCTGAGTGGGACCTGCCCAAACCAAACGCAAAAGAAATACACATTGGGGGCTGCCCATTTAGTAAACATGTGAGTGGGCGCTGCACGGACCAAACCCAGCCAGCACTGGCCCCAGTAACTTCAGTGGGTTATCATTTTGTTTGTTAACACCCTACAGATTGCAGTGGAGGATAAGGGTTGAATGAAACAGAGTAGTCAGTTGTTGCTTCTGTGCTTCAAGTGTTCGTGCTATGTAAAGGAAATCTGACAGTCAGGGATCCATGGCTGGCTTGTGTGAGTTGATGCTTTATATGTCTGACTGATTTCATTTTATAGCACTGTGTTTTTAAAAATAAAGAAATAAGTTTGGGGTTTTTTTTGGTTAATCAAGATGGGCAATCTCTATTTTAAATCTTAATTCACATTTTAGATTTCCAAATGTGGCCGTTGCCTAATTTTAATAAACTTACATGTTTATAACCATGTAGACATGGTTATAAACATGTAAGTTTATTAAAATTAGGCAACGGCCACATTTGTTACTGTGCATGTAGATCTGAAGCACAAAATTCACACACACACACACATTAGGGAAAATAATGAGAGTATTCATCTGGAGAGAGGAAGGAAGCAGCTGGGAGAGAAACAGTGAAATCTTTGGGACTATTTTTGGATGCAAGCAAGAGGTGGTCTAGAATTCATCCATTCCATTTCCGAGATGCAGTACACATTTCTTACTGCTTGCCTGCATGGAGTAGTGTCAGCAAGCTATATGGTATCGTAAAACTAGGGATGATAAAAGTCATCTTCCCAGGACAAAGTTTCTTTCTTAGATTCACTTTTTATTAAGTTTTGACAGCTAGACAACATAGATAAAAATTGACTGTTTACATCTTCAAACTCTGAAACATTAGAGGATACATTAGAGGATTAGACATTAGAGGATATTTAATGTCTTTGGCCAGCATTTATCACAAATTAACTTGAAATGACACAAGTGCCAGTTTATTTTATTTTATTTATTTATTTATTTAAACTTATTACCCCGCCCCTCCTTCCAAAGGCAGGCCGGGGTGGCGCCAGCTTTCAATATAAACTATAAAATATATATGATATATAAAATACATAATAAAATAACACCAAAAAGCGACAAAAACTAAAGAGGGAAAACACAGCCTCCCCACAGTGGGGAGAGGAACATAAAAAATCATTAAAACACATTTAACACCCCCTAGCCCCCCACCAAAAATGATAACTCCTCCCCCTATCTCCCTCACCAAAAGCCTGGTGGAACATCCAGGTCTTGCATTGACATCGGAAAGAAGGAAGGTCCAGGGCCCACCGGGCCTCTGCCGAGAGGGAGTTCCACAGCCTCGGGGTGGCCGCCGAGAACATCCTCTCCATAGTGGCCCCCCGGAATACCCAGGGGACCTCGGGAAGGGCACTCCCGGCTGACTGCAGGGGCCGATCAAGGTCATGGGGAGTGAGGTAATCCCACAGAGAGATGGGGCCTAAGCTGTATAGGGCTTTATAAGTAAGCACCAGCATCTTGAATCAGGCCCAGAAGACTATAGACAGCCAGTGCAGAGAACGGAGCACCGGTGTAATGTGCTCCCAGTGACCCGTCCCCATAACGAGGCAGGCCTCTGCATTCTGCACCAGCTGCAGTCTCCGGACCGTCACCATGGGCAGCCCCACATAGAGTGCATTACAATAGTCCAGTCTCAAGGTAATGAAAGCATGGATCATAGTGGCCAGATCGGAGACTGAGACATATGGCTGAAGCCAACGCACCAGATGTAACTGGTGAAAAGCGCTCCTTGCTACAGCCCCAGCCTGGGCATCTAGGCAGAGCTGCATGTCAAGAAGCACTCCCAGGCTCCAAACCTGGGGAACCAGTGGGGGATGAACCCCGTCGATGACAGGGGCCACCACACCCATTGCCTTCCACACTAGCATCACCTCTGTCTTGTCAGGATTCAGCTTCAGTCTACTCACCTTCATCCAGTCTCCCACAGTCACCAGACATCTTGTAAACATTGAGACTGTGGAGCCGGGGTCCAATGAAAAGAAGAGATAGAGTTGGGTGTCATCAACATATTGATGACACCCAACTCCAGAGCTCCACACAAGATCACCCAATGGCTGCATATACACGTTGAACAAGAGATAGGACAAGATGGAATCCTGAGGTCTCGAGGAGATGAAAAATGTTCCTCGAGCACCACTCCCTGAATTCTTCTGACCAGGAATGAGCAGAACCATTTGGGAACAGCTCCGCCCACCCTGGCTCGGTTCTGCAGATGAATCACCAGTAACTCATGGTCAACGGTATCAAAGGCAGTCAATAGATCTAACAAAATCAACAGGGTCAAACAACCCTAGTCTAATTCATGGCAGAGATCGTCAACCAAGGCGATCAAGCACAGTCTCAGTCTAATAGCCCAGACAAAAGTCAAACTGTGAGGGATGTAGAAAATTGAGATTGTGCAGATGCTCCTGTAGCTTTCGAACCACTGCTTGTTCAATAACCTTCTCTAAAAAGAGAAGGTTAGAGACAGACCGATAACTGGCAAGGGAGTCAACGTCCAAAAATGGTTTTTTGAGCAGGGGCCAGACCACCACCTCCTTGAGGTAGCTCAGCACCCTGCCCTCCCAAAGGAAGGCACTGACCACCCCATCAGCAGTGGCCCCAGCATCTCCCGGCTCGTCTTGACCAGCTAAGATGGGTGCAGGTCCAGTTCTCAAGAGGCTGCTCTAACAGCACCAAGAACATCCTTTGCATCAGCGGGCAAGATCAACAGAAATTGATCCCATAAAATCAGACAAGGCAGGGCTTCCACAGGCTCTGGTTCTCCCAGAGAATAAGCGTAGCATCAAAATCATGGTGAATCCGGACAATTTTATCAGCGAAGTAATCTACAAGCATGTTGCAGTGGGCACCAGAAAATTCCAGTTCCAGACAGAGGGAGGCCGGACTGACCAGCCCCTTCACCACCGAGAAAAGTTCCACCGGACAAGACTTCACCAATGCTATGAGGGCAGCAAAAAATTCCTTCTTTGATGCCCGCACAGCTATGGCATAGGCTTGCGAACTAGTTCTATGTCGCAATCTGTTGGCTTCAGCACGAGAATGGCACCAACATCGCTCCAACCACCGCCCTTCCTGCTTTAGCACCCGCAGCTCCTCAGTAAACCAAGGAGCCTTGTGGTGCCAAAGCTGAGGGAGCGGATGCTTAGGGGCCATCAGGTCGATTAACTCAGTTAACAAGGTGTTCCAAAGGTCAACGAGGCCATCGAGCATCCAGTTGTCAAGATCAGAGGGTAAATCCCCCAGAGCCATCCAGACCCTCTCCAGTTCCATCAGTCTCCGCAGGCGAACCAACCAAACTGGTTCCACACCCCTCTGGGAGCAGACGTGCACCAGGAGACAAGTCCGTAGGAGGTATTGATCTATCCATGACAAGGGCACTGTTGACACCTCCCCCACCAATGGATTCCCTGCCTCAAGGCCAGTGCAGAAAACCAGGTTGAGGGTAACTATGTCCTCCATCATGTGTCGGGCCGATGACTACTTGAGACAGGTACATGGTTGCCATGGGGCCATGAACTCACACTCCGCCCCTCCAAGAGCGGCGTCAGAGTGGATGTTGAAGTCCCAGAAGTCTAATGACTTTGGGGACTGCAACACCATCCCCAACACCATCTCTGCCAGAGTGTGCAGGGATGCCGCTGTACAGGTAGGTGCACGGTATACGAGCAGCACCCCTAACTTGTCTCCTGCCAGATAAATCACAAGATGGAGACCCTCGACACCTGACAAAGCCTGCACTGGATACCTCCTAACAGACCACGAATCCCTAAGAATAACGGCTACACCACCCTACCCACCCACCCCCGTCCCTCTGACTGTGACTGATGCTGCACCAAGTACCCAGCTGGAACAAGGTCAACCAGGATAGGTCCCAACTCAGTGTCCAGCCAAGTCTCTGTTATGCATACAAGGTCAGCTGCCAAATCCATTATTAATTCATGGATGTTTATTGATTTATTAACAACCCACCTCACATTCAATAGCAGCACCTTCAGGCCAGGGGCCCTCTGATCCAGCACCACCTCATCGTCTGCCATGGAGGTCATGAGGGGGATTGGGACCAAGTACCTATTCCACCTCACAGATCGAAAAGCCTCCCCATAGGGACCATAATTCCCCCTCTGTGTCATGACCCCTATGGCTGCGGGTGGCCCCCTGGCCACCACCCCCTGGACCCCCTCCCTCCTGGCTGCTCCTGGCTGCAAGGGAGATCCCCACCCCCCACCCCGAATCACCTGCTCTCACCAGGGGCATAAACCATCCCCTGCTTGAGTGGCATCTCCCCCCCTCTCACAGGGGAAGACAGCCCTCTCCACCCTAATCCAGTCCCCATTCCCAGGATTTCTCCCCTCTCTCTCACTGAGGGGTGACAATCCCTTCCAACCCCAACCATACCCCAACCCTTCACCCCTCCCTCCCATGGAGGAATGCAAGTCCATACTGTTATAGGGCTAACTGCCTCTCTCACACAAAGGGAGTCAATCCTCCACCCAACCCCAGATCAACCACCTCCTCCTACAATATCCCAAAACTTAATTCAAAAAATCCCCATCCCAACCTCAAAATAACCCTCAAACATTCCCTTTACAAAACTCCCAAAACAAATTCAACGACCCCTCCCTCCAACCCCATGTTAGCTGCCATGCCCTCCTTCTTGTAAAAAACCCCAATAAAGTTTAAACAATCACCCAATAATAACCACCCAATGGCTAAACCACCCACAGTAAATGCCACGTTGCAAACCCAGGGCCACAAAGCATTCCCCACCACCTCAAAAAACAAGCCCCCACCCACCCACCCCACCGCAACAGCCCGCAAACAGCTGCTGCCGAAGGCTGCCACCTGTAGACCAAGCAGCCCTCTTTAAAGCATGAAGGGTGGGGGCAGGGTTGCAAGCCCCAGCCCAGTTCATGAGTAAACATGAAAGATGAAAATAACCTAGTAGTGAAGAGAGAAGAGCCAAAGGCAACAGAAGACAAGATTAAAGGGGAGGCAAGAAAAGGGGGAGTTTAAATCAAAAAAGTTCTATTCAGTAGTTACTAAGTCACCCCATATGCTTGAAAGCACATCTTCGGTGTTTCTGTGGTGGAATATGAATCTCCCCTCAATAGTAAGATCCATCATTCTTATGCACCAGCCTTCTACTGTTGGGTGGTTTTTAATCTTCAGTTTCTGGAAGACCAGCTAAAGCTCTCCTTAACCAGAGTTCTTCCAGCTTGCATTACAGAGACCTGGCTTGACGAAGTGTCATTCCAGCTGGGTACTCTGTTCAGTATCAACCCAGGCTGGAGGGGTGGGGGTTGGGAAGACGTAGCTATTACTTTTAGGGTTGAGTTGCCTGTCAGGTTATTTTCAGTCGATGCCTCGTGGTCATCTATTGGGTGGCTCCCAGGCATCTGCTCCTGGTGCTTTGGCACCGTAGGTCCCCATGGTTTACAGAGGAGCTGAGGCAACTGAAGCATGAAGGGAGACAGAGCACCAGTGCTGCCGTACTTGCGCTGAAGACAACCAATTGCGGCGTAGGTCGACTTTAAGGACCTATGTCGTGGCTATGCGGGCAGCAAAGAAAAGGTTCTTTGCTGCCATCATAGCATCTGCTAAGTCATGCCTGGCGGAGCTTTTCTGGGTGATATGGGGTTTGGTCAGTCCAGCCTGTCTCCACCTGGAACTGGAGTCATCCAGTGCTCGCTGTGACATGTTTTTGACATATTTTGCAGATAAAATTGCTCACATTGAACACAACTTCAACCCCGCCTCTTTAGGTGCAGTGGCAGAGCCAGAGGTTAGAAATGCCCTGTCTGGTCAGTATTTGTGGGAATAATTTCAATCAGTGACATCTGCTGATGTGGAGGATGTGCTGGGGTCTGTCAGGGCCACAACGTGTGAATTACATCTTGCCTGTCCTGGCTGGTGAAGGTCTGTTAGGAGATGCCGGGGCCGGTGCTGACTGGGTTTATCGATGCCTCCTTTCAGGAGGGTAGGGTAACGGACTGCCTAAAGGAGGTGGTAGTCCGGCCCCTTCTCAAGAAACCATCACTTGACGTTGACTCCCCAGTGAGCTATCGGCCTGTTTATAATCTTCCCTTTTTAGGAAAGGTTATTGAAGGGGCAGTGGCCTGGCAGCTTCAGGTGCATCTAGACTGCATCCGTTTTCTGGACTTCTCACAGTCTGGCTTTCATCTGGGTTACGGCGCTTGTGGCCTTGGTTGACAATCTGTGAGTAGAACTGGATAAGGGGCATTCGACCTTGCTGGTTCTACTTGACCTGTCGGCAGCTTTTGACACAGTAAATCATGACGTGTTGGTGACTCTCCTGTGGGACCTGGCTGGGGTGGACAGAATAGTTTTACAGTGTTTCTGTTAGTTCCTAGCACATAGATCGTAGTGGATGGTTCTAGGGGATTGTACATCATCCCCTAGAGGTCTCTCGTGGGAAGGTTCCACAGGGTTCCATTCTATCCCCACTCTTGTTTAATGTGTATATGAAGCCGCTGGGAGAGGTTGTACACAGGGGGTGGGGGTGGGTTAATGTCATCAGTATGTGGATGGCACTCAGTTGTACCTCTCCTTTTCATCTGACCCAGGCCCTGCAGTCTCAGTGCTTTCCCGATGTTTGGCAGCTGTGGGAGATTGGATGAGGTCAAGCCGATTAAAGCTTAATCCCAACAAGACAGAGGTAATGCTTGTGGGTGGGGCTGGTGATCTGAGTGGGGGGGGGACTAACTGTCATTGATGGGGTTCCCCCCTCACTGGCCTCCCAGGTGTAGAGCCTGGGGGGTATTCCTGGATTCACAGCTGCTCCTGGATCTCCAAGTGTTCGGTGTGGCCAGAGGCGCCTTTCGCCAGTTACTTCTGATGAGACAGCTCTGCCCTTATATCTCAGATTCTGACCTCACTACTGTCATCCATGCATTTGTCACCTCGAGGTTGGATTACTGTAATGCGCGCTACGTGGGGCTGCCCATGGTGACAGGTCAGAGACTCCAGCTGGTGCAGAATGCGGCGGCACACCAGGAACACATTACACATGTGCTCCAGCCTCTGCACTGGCTGCCCATAGTCTTCGGTGCCTGATTCAAGGTGCTGGTATTGACCTATAAGGACCTAAACAGTCTGGGCCCTAGCTACCTGAGGGATCGCCTCATTCCCTGGGACCCAGGGCGGCTTCTGCAACCATCAGGGGACGCCCTCCTGGAGGTCCTGTGGTATTGGTGAATGGCTGCCGACAGGCGGGCATTCTCAGCGGCCACTCCAGTCTTGCCCCCGCTCAAGGCAGCAGCACAGAGAGCAGCTGATTAGTAGGTTCCGACTTTGGCACCACTCCGTGGACCCACGGAGGGTGAAGGAGACCAAGGGACCAGCTCACTTAACCCTCTGGAAGCCAGACCAGAACAAGGGCATCCCTCCCACCCCTCCATGTCTGACTTTCAGCATTTTCCCTTTTTGCACATCCAACTCCACCGTTTCTGTGCTTGTAAATCCTGTGTGTGTGGTGGGTGTGTTTGTATGTGTGTGCGATGGGTGGTGTGTGTGCAGTCAGTGTGTGTGTGTGTGCTGTGTGCATGTGTGTCATCATGGGTGGTGTGTGAGAGAGTCTGTGTATGAGAGAATCTGTGTGTGTGTGTGAGCGAGTCTGTGTGTGAGAAAATCTTTGTGTGTGTCTGTGTATGTGTATGTGTGTGCAGGAGAGAGAGTTAGTGTGTGAGAGAGAATCTCTGTGTGTGTGAGAGAGAGAGTGTGTGTGAGAATCTGTGTGTGTGTGTGTGTGTGTGTGTGTGTGTGTGTGTGTTTCTGTGTGAAGGAGTGTGTGAGAGAGAATCTGGGTGTGTGAATCTCTGTGTGTGTGTTTGAGAGAGAGAGAGAGAGAATTTTTGTTAACAATTTCTAAGGAAGACGTGGGTGTGTCATCCCTAATGTTTTTATGTGCAAACTAGTTCAGAGGTTTTTCAGGGTAACTTGGGTGTGTTACCCCCAATGTTCTCACATGCACTGTTGTTCAAAGGCTTCTCAGAGTGATGTGGGTGTGTTACCCCCAGTACTGGGTGTTTACAACCTGAACTTTCTGTGTGTCTAAATCACTCACCCAGATCTTAAACATCTGGATCTTTAAACTTCTGCGTAGAACTTCTCCCAGAACTTTTGTGTGTAAAATCTTCTCCTGGAAAACTGCTTTACTCCAGGCAGCTGTGGTCACTTGGTTTCCATGGCAGCCTGTCACATCTACAGCTGCGGCTACTTTAGGCTGCCTCAGGGCAGTGTTTGTGTGAAGAATGCATCCAGGAACTGCCTCAGGGCAGTGTGTGTGTGAAAAATGCATCTAGAACTTACTTGTGGACTTGTAAACCCAGAAAATTGAAAAATCCAGAACTTGAACATGTGTGTAAAAATGCCCACTATGTGCAAACTTGTTCAAAGGGTTTACAGGGTGACCTGGGTGTGTTATCCCCAATGTTCTTATGTGCAATGTTGTTCAAAGGTTTCTGAGGTTGACTTTGGTGATATTCCCCAGAAAAAAAGGAAACAAAAACCAAAAGACAAATAGAAAAATAAAAGATGGTTGAAATGGTAGGGAATGACTGGTAGTTATTACCAGCTTGATGAGACACTTAAAACATCAGTTTCTCCTCACAGTGAACCTGGGCTCTATTTTTTCACACTGATGGGACCTTAGTAAGAGGGTTCTCTATCCCCCAGTGGCAGGGCTTGACACAGCACAAGGAGTTCACAGTGTTAACTAATGTAATCTCCCTCCAATGTAAACTCTGGAAACTCCTTGCTGCTGGGTCAAGCCACACCACTGGCTTAACTATTGGGATGGCTCCGCCTACCATTGGCCCCACCTACCATTGGGTTGGCTCTGCCCACTTCCGACCCCGCCCTCAGCGTCACAAATTTGCATAAATTAGTATAAAATGGCATATGTAAATTTTATGCAAATGTTTGTCCTCTTTTCTGCCAATGCGTCAGTGGCCACCCTATCCTAACCCCTCTGCCAGTTACCAGTCCTGTTCGCTCTCCCTTCTAGTCCTTCTCTCTGGCTTTCTCTGGGCCCTGACCCTTCCCCATGTGACATTAACCGCTGAACCGGATTACCAGATATACCGCAAAAATGAACCAGTTTACCAAATTACCATTACGGGATTACCACATTACTGAGTAACCAAATGTTACCATTGCTACTCTAAAATCAGGTCTGGAGTGGGGAGAGGGAATAAATAGGAAAGGAGTTGTGGACAAACTGTAATGCAGTAAAACGTACAATGCAGTATCATGGTAATCCAGTTGACCAGATGATCTTCTGAACACTAACCAGATACCATTTGATATTCTGCCCTTTCTGGATTGTGGGTGGATAGGGTCATAGAGTCCCAGAGCTGAAAGGGAAATCAAGGGTCATCTAGTCCAGCCCCCTGCACGACTGCAGGACCTCCCACCCCAACTAGCTACACAGGAAAAATCCATTCAATAGAAACGGAAACTATTTAAAAATCTTTCACAAGTAGAGACCAGGACCAACCAGAGCAAACCAATGCCTGTTATAACAGGGAGCAATTTTAGAAAAAGAAAGATCCCTGTATCTCAAATAGAGTTGAGATGAGAGAAAGTGTGCCTGTTCCAAAGGGAAATACTGACCTTTTCGGTGCGCTCGCAAATGTCCATTGGTACTTAAGTGATTCCTTGCCTCTGCCATTTTTTTCATAAGGTTCATTACTTTCCAGGACTTTCCATCACTTTCTGGGACTTTTGTCGCTTCCTGGGACTTTGGGGGAATTTTACAGCAGTTTTACAGCACTCTTTTGGCAATTTCTAGCACTTCCCCAGTGCTTAGCCAGCAGGTTTTCCTCTCCACCTTTCCCGGGGGTCAGGGCCGGCCACAGGGTTTGTGAGGCCATGTGCGAAATCTTGGTGCAGGGCCTAATTTGCATAATTAGGCACCACCTAATTATGCAAATGTATACATTTACATAAAACTTACTCCCTCTGGACAGGAAGGATTCCCATTCTCCACCTCTCCGAGCAACCATGGAGAAGCATGGCCTCCTAATGCTTCCCCC
>QEPC01001423.1:8501523-8522493 GCA_003113815.1 Sphenodon punctatus | reverse complement strand
GAAATCCGGTACCGGGGCCGGATTACCGGGCCGAATCCGATAATGCCGGTACGCCCGATACCGGCATTATCGGATACCGGATTCTACCGGTTTCCCACCCCTAGTGAACACAGAGCAGTAGTTCCTAAACCTTTTCGTGATGCACTGCAAAGGAAAGGACCATGTGAGAAAGGCTGGGAGAGTGCCTTTTCCCCTCCCCCTTTCTGACATGGTATCACCCCACTGGAAAAAAAATTCTAGCACTGCCCTAGAAAACCTGGGGCAATAGGGGCTTCATGTGGAGCTCTGAGATGATGAGTCAAGCCCAGGGGTTGGTAGGGTAACCCTAGGAAGAAGGTATGATAACAGTTTTGAAGTAGGCAACAGGCTAAAATTAGCAAAATAGCACTTCATTGGCAGGGACAGGGCAAAGGGACTGTCACACCCCTTTTTAATGTAGCCCCACCCTTCTGCAATATCATGATCTCATGACACTCTGCGCGTGGGGGGGGGCACATCAGAAAAACATATGGGACAAAAGGCAGTCACACCCCTTTCTGATGGAAGCCCAACCCTTCGGGAGTGTCTGTAACCGGGATGTACAGGAAAGGTGTTCTCACTGCTCTCACTTGCATCCTCAGGCTCTTTGGACATCCTCGCCACTGGTTATAGGTGTTTTCTTGAGGGATTAGCACCCAGCCAACGCGTAGTCCCTTGTCCCTCTCACGCTGTTCAGAGTTCCTCCTCCAGGTAGATGGTCCATGCTGCTCCTGGGCTGTGCTCATCAAGAGTCCTCCTGAGCAGTTGAGACATTGCCCTCAAGATCGCCCAAGTCCATGGCCTGCGTTCCTCGACTTTCCCAGCATGTCAGCTAAGCCCTCCCTCCTGGAGTTCCAGCCCTGCCCTGGATCACACCAGGGACCTGCAGCCTGGCCCTGGTGCCTCGAGCGTCCCTATCCACCCCCGCCTCCCAGGCTACTCTGCGTTGCATCTTCTTGCAGCTGGCCCCATTGGGATACTGGGTTGGCAGGTGTTACTCCCTCAGTTACCCCTCCCAGGCCCTACACTCCCTCAGCTTCCCCAGCATGCCAGCTAGGTCCTCTCACCTGGAGTCCTAGCCCTGCCCTGGGACACGGCAGGGTCATGGGAGCTTACAGCTCCAACCCCAGGTACCTCCCAGTTGTCTCCATTCCTACTCCCTTAACCGCAGTTCTCATTCCTCTAGACAGGGCTCGTCAGAGCCTTCCCCTCAGTCTCTACCGGCCAGGCACAGTCCGTCCTGAAGCCAGCTTAGCCCAGAGGCAGAGCCCTCCCTGGCTCTCAACTCTCTGGAGCCCTTGGGGGAGACGGTTCTTACCCTTCTGTCTCCTGCTACTTCTTTCTCCGTCTCACCAGGCTCAACTTCCTGAGCTCTGGGCTGGCCCTGCTACGCCCAGCTTACCTGGCCCCAATCAGCCCTTTGCTAGTCCAGCCACTGGTGTTGCTTGGCTGGTGCTAGCATGCTTAAAGAGCCAGGCTCCCTACTAGCCTGCCCTGGGCTGCTACACTGTCATTACAGCATGACACTCCCTAGGGATGGGGCCACATCAGAAAGGATGTGTGAAACTCCCTTTGGCTCACGCCCTTTCTAATATGGTCGCCCAGAAGCCCTGATTTCTCTGGATTACTGGGGATGCACCTGACTAATCCAGAGAAATTGGGGCTTCCCCCAGAGTCCAGAGACTCTGGGTCAAAACCTAGAGTCTCCCAATGAAACCAGGAAGGTGGTAACCCTATTCCTGTACCACTGCCTCCCACACTTATTTAAAACAAGAATAGAACGAGCAGGCAGAAAAGGGCAGGGGGGAGGGAACAAAAATAGAGAAATGGGAAAAGAGAAAGTCAGAGCGAAAGAGAGGAGTAATGGAACGGATGCTAAGAGAAACTGCAGAGAGAGAGATGACAAGAGAATGACAGAGAGAAAAGGAAAGGGGAATTTTAGCTTCTACAAAGCCTGGTTATTTGTACTGTACAGATGTAACCTTTTTGTGCACTGTACGTTTACAGAATAAGTCTAACTCTTCCCGATTTTCAAATACTGACAGGTCCATAGTCCTGGTTTAGGGTAAGGGGATGGACTGTATACAGGGTACCTGCCAGAAGCGACCCCCAAAGGGGCGAGGTGGTACTAAAGTGGGCAGTGCACAGGGAGCGGGACAATGAATGACAACAGATATGATGGTAGGCTGCTGCGGCCTGGGACTCATTGCATGTGTGGTCCCATGGTGCTAGATGTTGGCCCAGGACTGCCCCAGGGTGGGTTGGTGGCTGGCCCAAAATGGGATCCGGGCCCAATCCCAGGAACCCATTCTAGGCCAAGGGCTGCCCATGCAGGCCAATCTGTCTGTTCAGCCTTGCCATTCCCACCCTACCAACACGTATGTTTCCTGGGGGGCCCCTACCTGGGTCGTGTAAGCAGTGGGATGGCTCTCTTGGCAGCTGGCACATTTGTTTAGTGCCACCCACCAACCCAGAGATTGGCTGCCACTGTTTCCCAGTCTGGGTCGGATAGCCTGCATGTCTGTTTTTATCCAACTTCTGAAAGGAGTTTCTTTACCCCAGCCCTTTCTGACATGGCCCCAGATCCTGCTTTCACCCCAAGAAAACTCTGCCCTTCTGAAAAACAAATCTAGCAAAGCCTCTGGGGAAATAGGGGCTTTGTCTGGAAATGATGGGTCAAAACCCTGAGGCTCTTGGTCAAACCCAGAGAGGTGTAGCCCTAACTAGATGATTCTTCAAGGTCACTTCCAGCTCTAACTTCTGTCCATTTTACCAAAGCGTTAGAGGTTCTGCTTGCGACATGCCAATTGCAATGGAACCGTTATGAGCAAGAGCTGCGGTATGAAACCCCAATGCTGCAGCAGTAGCAGCAGTATGTCTGGGTAGGTAAGCATTGGAACAATTTTTCTACTCTTCACTGTGCTCTTGAACCATCTCACTGGGCAATATGCAAAGTTCTTCTCTAGTGGCTGAATTAAAAGTTGCATTCAGACATTGCTTCTGCTGTAGTTCAAATGGAAGAGCTTAGTGAAGGTGATCCACAGCTCAAAGATTCAACCCTGGCTTATCCAGGAGGAAGTTTTATGTGAGTGATTGTTTTCATTTTTTGAAGTTTGCTTTTTAAAACTGTTTAAAATGGGTCTGGGGCTTTGGGGCTCAGGGCGGGGCTCTCCCCCACTCTGCCCACATCAGTTCAATCTCTTGTTATTCCCTGTTCATATAACAAACCAAATAGAATGAATTTTCCCAGGAAGATTTTGGGGCAGGGGGAAGCTGTGCATCTTGATTTGCTTTTCTGACCCGTTATTATTGCTGCTCTTTTTCCACTGGTGCTTTATCTTCGGGATATTGATTATTCTGTCTGGCTGGTTAGTGGTTGGGTGCCTGGGAATTCTTTATTTTATACTAACATTTTCCATTCTTGCATTCCTGCACACTACGCTGATTTATACAAGCAGTGAAATATAGAGCGTTTGCTGAAGTGAACTCGAAAGCTTTGCTGTGCTAAAGGGTCTTGGGAATAATACATCAAACTAACCTCATGTCAGAATGTAATCTCTGCCTGCCTTCACTTGCACTTCATCTGATCAGAGCATCCCGAGCTCATGCAGCGTACAAGACAGCTTAGCCCGACGTCGGGTGCTTATGCGAGCTGCGTGCTACAACCAGACCTGGAATGACTAGGGGGGATCAAGATTTCTGGGGAGATTTCCTTTCCATGTATGTCTCAGCAGGGCCACATTTACCAACACAACGGCTTTCCTTTCTATTTTGGCACCTCTCCAGAAAACAGGAGAGGGAAAGGTCCCAAATCTACCAGCCCATAGGCCACATGCAGCTCCCATGAAGGTCAACCCAGTGCATTCCTAGTTAGGGTACTGAGACCCTGGATGTTTGAGGCAGAGCTGTGAACCTCTTCAGTAGAACCCACCCTCTATAATGCTGATTCTCTTGGCTGGAGTAGCAATGGCAACAGGGATGGGGCCAAATGGTATCAGGACCCAGGGACCATGGGTACTGGCAGGGGAAGGAAAAGGAGGCACTGGGCCACCCACTGGACTTCTCCATGGTCCCATCCCTTTCAAATGCCACAAGGTCAAAACACTTCATAAGGGGCATAGTCATAGCAGAAGGTGTAGCCATGTTGAAAAGGGACAGTGCAAGAGAACTCCACCCCTTTCTCATGTGGCCAAACCTCCTTTGGAGCATCACAACATCACAATGCTCCACATGGCAGGTCAAGATCAGAAAGGGGGCAGGAAAGCCCCACCCCTCAAGCCCTGCTCTAGGAAGGAACCTCATGATACCCCTGGGTCAACCCGTAGCATCCATCAATCAGTCAGTGTGCATGTAGAGGTCTGGAGCTGCAGCACAAGCTGCCACTGGGGGTGCTACAGAGCAGCAACCAGAAGTGACTGGGGGTGCAGCCAGAATAGACAGAGAGGGGAGGCTACCGCGCTTTGGGTAGCCTTGCCCCTCCCTGGGCAGTCGGGCCATGCGATGCAGGACACTGTTTGACCAATGGCAGCCAGATGTTCCCCCTGTCCAGGGGCAAACAGCTGCCTACTACGCAATGCATCCTTGTAAAAATTATGAGGACACATCACAGCTTAGCCTTACCCCACATGGGGTAAGGCTGCCCAGAGTAGGAAAACCTCTGTGACCGGGCCCCTTCTACCTGCTGCGGTGCTCGCTGCTGTGAGCAGCAGGAGCTGGCACCCATCATGCATGGCCATATCATGGCTGAGGAGGGACTTTGGTCCAGCCAGCAGAGGGAGGCAGGTCCTGGCCGGACACACTTTTGTTTGGCCAGTGTCACGGACGTGGTGGTGGTGCCAACGGGGGCTGGATCACCCCACTTCCCCATGACTGTGTGTGCAGCTCTCCATGCTTGCCCCACAGTGTGGCAGCAGCTATTGCCCACCACAGAGCCACACAGGGATCAGGCCCTCGCTGCTCATGTGGCCTTACCCAGAGATGTGTCCACTACAACTGCTTGGTCAGGAGGCATGGACAGACACATCACATGACAGGAGTACTCGGAGCCCTGCAATCACATGGTCTCAGGGTGATGTAATCCCCTCACTCTTCTTTTCCTCCCTCCAGGAACATAGGGACTTGCTCAGACTTGTGGCTGTGATAAACAGGGTTCCTAGTTTTCTCTGCAAAAAAATTGGAAATTCTCTGGGGAAAAAATCCCTAAATTCTTTAATTAAAAACCATAAAATCTGCATTTTTTGGCTGTTAAAATTAGAAAGTGCTTATTGCAAATTATTTGTTTTCTGTGACAATTTAATGCACTGGTTGCCACTGCCACTCAAATAACAAGGTAAAACAATATCCCACAGCCAGACAGCCTCACACGGAACCCAATATACCTCTGTCTCACCAAAAGCCAGACACGGCTGTGTTCTTCTCATGCCAAATCTCTTCTCTTGGACACAGGCACACACCGGAACATTAACAGAGCTTTCGCCTCCTTTAAATGTTCACTGCCACCAGTAAGTTGCAGGTGGAAAATTTCTCTGAAAAACCTAGAATTCCATGTTTTTCTCTCATAATAAGAAATAAGGAATTTCTTATTTTTCTCTGATAAAATGGGAATTCCTTGTTTTTTGTTGGTTTTCCACGTTAAACAGAAAACCAGGAACCCTGGTGATAAAGGGAGCCTTGTGGGCCTCTGCAGGGGTGGGTATTTAAAAGATGGACCTGTGGCTCTCTGGTTAGCTTAAGCTGCTTCTGCCATAAGGGGAGTATACAGGCTGCTGTTGTGTTCAACAGACACTAGGAATGGAAGGAGGATTTGAAGCAATTTGAATATTTGTTAACATTTGTAAGGGGGTTGTTAATTGTTTTAAAATAATTATGCAGAATTCATTATTTTAAATGTTTTATAATTTGATATTAATTTGGCATTTGCCACTTTTGTTTGTGATTGGTTGGTTGTTGTCATCCCAGCTCAGGGTATGGATGAGCAAGTTCTAATGAAATCAGATTTCTTACTTGAGCAAATCATACTTGGTTAAGAATCAAACTCATCAAATTTAATGAAGCAGAAGGACACACAAATACCTGAAAATGATCAAATCAAATTTAGAGTTGATGCGTTAATGGAAATGAACCTTCAAATGCAGTTTATGAATCAGATATACCTGGTTGGTTCCAGACCTGTCAGATTGTCAGTCACTCAGTCATTCACTGATGGGAGCCAGCAGGAGAGGTCTTTTCCAGCCAGGAGGGAGTATGTATGCTTCGCTTGGTGCTGGATCCAGGGTTGTTGAGGACCCATATGAAATATTGGTAGGAGACTCTTCCTAACATAGCAATGTTTGATGGGTCCATATTGACTCAGTCATTAGAAAATGGAAAGCGTTACCTTAATTATTTTTTTTATGTTCTGTTCAATGTAACATCCCCGTTTGGGGGTCAGGCCCATATATTATACATACATTATTATTTTTAATTTACACATGTACTCCTCTCTTGAATTGTGATAGGCCTTCCATAGGCTGGATATTTGAGACCCTGTAGAACCATATTTTCCATCAGTACTTCTTACACTCATGCTGTCATTCCAGCCTCAGCTCAAGGCTAGACTACTGCAATGCACTCTATATGGGGCTGCCCTTGATGACTGTTTGGAAGCTGCAGCTGTTGCAGAATGCGGCAGCTTAGCTCCTTTTAGGGACGAGTCGCCAGGAGCACATTACACTACTGCTCCAAAGTTTGCACTGGCTTCCTATAACTTTCCGGGCACAATATAAGGTGCTGGTTTTGACCCTTAAAGCCCTAAATGGCCTGGGTCCCATATAGCTGAAAGACCGCCTATCCTATCATGCCTCGCTGCGACCCCTGCAGTCAGCCAGGAGCACCCTCCTGTGGGTTCCATCTGCCACCCTTGTCCGTGGGGTGGGGGCACGCAGGAGGATGTTCTCAGTTGCTGCCCCAATGTTGTGGAACTCCCTCCCCCTGGAGGTTCATCTGAGTCCGGGCCTGAGCATCTTTCAGAGGTGGTGTAAGACCTTTCTTTTTATTAAAGCTTTTGGCGGGCGGGGATAGGGAGTGGGTGGGGGGCTATTGGGGGGTAGGGGTTAGGTGAGGGGAAAGGTTGATGAGGGGGAGGTTGGGGGTTTTGTGCTGTTTAATTTGTAAGCCACCCTGAGCCATGGTGAATGGTGCAGTAAAAATAGGGGAAATTAATTAATTCGTAATGGACTACTGCAGTGCGTTCAATGCGGGGCTGCTCTTGAAGACTGTTCAGAGGCTGCAGCATGTGCAGAACATAGCCACCCACCTCTTTATGGGGATGGGTTGCTGGGAGCACATTACACCAGTGCTTAAGGCAATCATTGACTTCTTTGCTGAGGCATTCAAGAAAATGGAACTGACGCTCAGCATTCAAAAGACTAAGGTCCTTCACCAACAAGCTCCTAATGAATAGTCTCCAGCTCCAACAATTTATATCTCTGGTGAGACTGTAGAGAACATTAAGTATTTTCTGTATCTCAGTAGCCATCTCTCGCAGAAGGCTGATATTGATGAAGAAATCCAACACCACCTCAAATGACTCCCCTACCCTATTTTAATGTTTTAATTGTCTCCCGGGCCCTACTTTAATATTGGAATTTATATTTTGATGTATTTTAAATTGTTCGTATATTTTTATATGTTTTTATTGTTGGAAGCCGCCCCGATTAATGTTCTCAGGAGGGGTGGGGTATAAATTTAGAAATACATTTTTAAAAAAATTAGAAATAAAAAAAAATTAATTCATGGACCCATGGATTGAGACTCCTATGGGACCACCCAACGCATGGGGCCCTGTGTGTTTGTACAGTCTTGCCGGATCTGGTCCTGGGTCTGCTGCTCTTGGCTTGAACTAGAAAACACCTGCCTTCTATTCTCTTGGGACATTCTCTCCCAACCTAAAACCTCTCCGTCAGGAGCTCCTTCCCTGAGCTTCAGCCTCCATGTCCCTTTCCTTAAAAGAGAGAGAGAGAGAGAGAGAGAGAGAGAGAGAGTGCTCACCATGTTGGTCCCAAAGGCAATAGATGGAAGTAAAGTAGTTTAGATGATCTCTTTCATTGGACCAATTTCTGTCGGTGAGAGCATGCAAGACTTCAGGCTGATACCAGATTGAAGAAAGGCCCTGTGCATCCCAAAAGCTTGCATACCCTCCCCAACAGAAGTTGGTCCAATAAGAGTAGGGACCCGTGTTCACTGCATTTTCCCCCTTGTTGGCAAGGGGGGAAATGCAGTGAACACAGGGTCCATCCTTTCGTTAATGACTGCTTGTTGTTACAGCCCCTGCAGCAGCCATGCCCCCCCGGTCTGCAGTTCCACAACAGCTATACAACAAGGCCGGGGTGGGAAGAGAGAATCACTGTGTGGCCCTCATGCAGTGAAGTGGCCTCCCCACTCCAGGAGTTAACCTGATTCATACAACACATTTTCTGTTGGGGAAAGGCCCCTTTTCCTCAAAATGTATAATAGTTCACAAAATTGTGATATTTTACCATATTTCTTAAACGTTTGGTTTTGTTGAAAAGATTTTTACTTGAAAAGTGTTAGCCAAGCTCCAGGGTCAGCTCGACCTCCCTTCCAATCTAGAACCAAACTCCAGAGCCAACTTTGATGTCTTGCCAATCTAGAACCAGTGCTGGAACCAGCTCTGCTGCCCAGCTAATCTAGAAACAAGCTCTAGAGGTGGCTCCACTGACCAGAATCTAGTCCAGTCTGTCTGGGTGATATCTCCTTCAACCTGGAAGCCCACAAAATCCATCCCCCCTTCCCCTCTCTCTTTCCATTTTGTGAGAGGAAGCAGGGCACTCCATCTGCTTCCCAGTCAGGGAAACAGGCAGAACTGTCTGCACTCACCGGTGGAAGTACACACCAGTGTTTTGAAAGGAAATCTTTCAAGACTTAAGCCCAAGTATTTCCATCTTCCTAAACACCCTATTCAGTCACTTCCCCAATCCCTAGTGTTATAATCACAGCTTTTGCCCTCCAAACGCCTCTCTAGCCTCTTTGCTGCTCTTACTTCTGTGTTGCTTGCGTGTTATTCTTGGCAACATAACAAAAAGAAAGGACCCTAGAGGAGTTGGAATGAATATTCATAGGTCCTGTGACTGGAAGGTGAGTGCAAACTCTCAGTGCATCTGAGGGCAACTGAGACACCCCTCATGAAATTTACATTCAGGGACTTCCTCCCTCCCACGCGCCCATTCTGCATTAAATATTTAGCATGACCTTTCAAATCGGCACACAATGTACGCGCAGGAAGTAAGCAGCAATATAGGGCTTCCTTGTCAATTACCCACCCCCAGCACAGCTAGCACCTAGTTTGCCTTGGGACAGGAGAGAAGGGTTTAGAGGGACCCTTTCAGTAAATTACAGTACACTTGCCTGCACACATTGTGGCAGGGAGGGTGGAAGAAGGGGGCTGTAAAGGTAACGATATCACCATTAAGGCTCCATAGAGGAAAAAGAAAAAAACGACACTGGCAGAACATGGAAACATAGCCTGGGTGGGAATGCTGCTTGGGGAATAATAGCACTTTAGAGTGGCAAGGGGGCTTACACTGTCATCTAATGCATACCCTCCTTAAATAGGACTAGTTTTATTTAACCCATCCATGACAGATGTTTCTCTGGACGTGTGTGTGCGCGCATGTGTGCATGCATGCCTGTGTGTGTGTTTTTAAAGAAAACTTCCAACAAGAAGGACACCACAGTGATTATAGTTAGGAAATCCCTCCTGATACTTAACCTAATTCCTAAATCAGTTTATACCTAGAGCATAATCAGATCTTGGGGGAGGGGAGAACCTACGGTTTTCTAGTCTTCCCAGCACCCCATGCCATGAAGCAGGATCTGTACCTACACCATCCATCCATGAGAGAGGTCTGTCTAACAGTGAGGACTATCATTGAATGAGTACGAGTATCTAACAACCATTCTCTAACTGTTTGAACACCTGCTTACGTGTTAAAACCTGGCGAAACTTCAAACTTCATTAACTTAAAGACACGGTCTCCATTTGGGTTGGATAAGTGGGGCCACAACTAGAGGTGTACACCAGGGACCCATGTCATTTTTTGTTTTCGTTATTTAAATCTTTCATTTTCATAAACATCAAAAATTTATTTTTGCTTTAGTTTTTTATTTCCATTGGTTTCAATGGAAAATACATTTCTGGCTGTGATGTTTTTTTTCTTCAATATATTTGGATGAAATTTGGAAGGATTGTACCTTCTACAGAAAGAATTTAGTGTTCCAAAGTTCAGAAAGATTGGATAAAGGAATTCGATTTTATAAGCAGTTGAATTGTGTTACTTTAAAAACAATCTGCATATATATTCGTGGCTGTAACATTTTGGTCTCCCACCTAATGTGGATGAAAAATGGAAATTTTATACCCCTCCCCATGTTTACTATCTATGCCAAAATTTCAGAAGGATTGTATAAACGGTCCTGGTGGTATAAGTGATTAACTTATAAATGTATGTCTGATTGCAACATGTTTAGTCCAACCAGTGTACATGACATTTGGCAGGGCTGTATCTCACACCTTCAGCATCATCTCTGCCAAATATTGTAAAGATGTGATAACGGGTCCCAATTTTATAAGCCTGCACAGCATATGCAGAGAATGAGCCTATGCCAGGGATTCTCTTATGTGTCACTGTGGTATTGTATAAGATCTGTTTGTGATGCAAATTTGCCAGCAGAAATGTCAACCAAATATCCTCATTCTGTGATGTAACCATCCCACCTTCACTCCCCCACTTGTTACTGGGAAGTCTGAAGCATCTGTTTAGGAAAGAGCCAATAGAGATTTTCTGATGTCCTCTATCACAGTGCTGCAGGATGTGATTGTGATGATAATCAGCCAGCCTGGATGTGTAAACCATGTCTCCTGATTGCTGGGATGCTATCCCCAAAGTCTGAGTTATGTCCCTTCTATGCCCGCCTCAGGACCGCCCCCTATGCCCGCCTCGAAACCACCACCAATTAGTCCTGTAACACAGGAAGCATGCAGTAATTGGCCAGTGAATGTGTCTGCCAGTCTTTTGGGTTGCTTCCCATCCTCCCTCATACAGCCTCCCTCCCCCTGCCATGACAGGTGCCTGCCTCTGACTGGCACTGCATGTGCTGCTATTTATCTGAATGGTCTTCAAGGGGACAACTTCAATTGCTTATTAAATTGGGTCCCTTTATCAAATGTTTCTGTAGTTTGACAGAGATGACAGAGAAGGAGTGGGATACATTCCTGCCAAACGTCTTATAAAAAGGATGGAATATAAAAATGTTAGAGCCAGAAATGAAATTTCAAGTTAATGGCTTATAACATCAGGACCTTTTATCCAATCTTTCTGAAATTTGGAAGGGTTTGTAATCTTATGGAGGGTCATAATATCACCAGGGTTTGTGCAAATTGAATGTAAGATAAAGAAGTTGTAGCCAGGAATGTGTATGAAGCTTTTCTTAAAATCACAACGTTCAATTGCTTCTAAAATCAGTTCCTTTTATCCAATCTTTCTGTTATGAATTGAAAGGGGTTCAGCTGCTTTTCTTCACTTTAGGTGAAGCAGGTAAGCTGCTTGTCTGCATCCTAGTGAAGCAGGTCCCTTCTAATTCCGGGATCAAGCAGGATACTACTATGTTTTTGAGAGGGAGGGAATTACTCCTTTTTGGCTCAATAAGCACTCATTTATTTTAAGCAAATAAGCATGTATTTAATAATACCAAATTAGCATGCCAATTATCAAAGGAACATTTGCACAAAACATACAACCTGAACCCTACTCTGACACTAGACACACACGTTCCCATACAAGTATATGCTTACATGTCAAAGATCCTTCAGTCTCATCTCGGAAGGGAAGGCAGAGTGGGGGCCCATAGCTGTCTGCCTAGGGGCCTGCCTGTTGGATCTAGGCTTTTCAGGGCTTTTGAGAGCAATGGAAAAGGGCCAATCACCGAGCTAGCCGGCGCCCTGATAAGGGCTAGTGGACAACGACCGTGAAAGGCAACTTCTCTGTCTAGGGACTGGCCTTTTATGCTGTTTCCCTTATGAGTTATCCAGAGCATGAGGCTAACAGTTCCACGTCAAGAAAGTTCCTCCCCTTCGCTATTCAGGTTTGGGGTCCTTCCCTGTTCGTCACTGTTGTTTGGGGTTTGGCATGACCAGATTAGGTCCTGCCTGCCCTCCCTCTGGAAGAAAGGCATGATCTTAGGCCATAGAACTCCCCACACCCCTTCTCTGAGGCGTCTCTCTGTCTGATCAGGCCATCTCTTTTTCCCTCTTGTAACGTTAGTTCTGTTATCAACTTTTGACCTTCCACTGTTCCTAACATCCCTGTGAATTATAAACCATTCAGTTTTGCTTTGGGAACAAGGAGTTCCTGCTTTCTCTTAGGAGTCATTTGACAGGAATATTGCCTCCTTCACACCAGTTTGCATACCATCCTGTAATTTACTTCCTCTGACCATTTGACCACCTTACTCTTAACACATTCTATTCCTTAACTATTTAAATCAATGCATATACTAAATAATGTCTTGCCTAACTTATAACACTCTACATAATCTTAAATGAGGACCACAATGGCCCATACAGAAGTTTCATTTAGTTACAATATCAAATAATTATAAATCCAGTATATACTTTTGGTTACATTTCAACAAAGAATGAGTTACAGTAGCATTCAATGTTTGCTCTGGCATATTTGTGTCAAAAGAAAGCACTTCTGCTTTGGTTACATTGTAGCAAGGAAATCAGCATTTCTTGTTAGGCCTGTGCCATTTCACAACATTTCCAAGGGACAGTACACATAGTTCCCTCTGTCCAGAGGTGGAGTGTGGTGAAAAGATTGTGAGAAGACCTTTGTACACCAGTGGAGCCAGATTAGTGGGCATTTACATATCTTATTTTGGCCTGCATATGCTGTAGAATCCATCTTGATTGACATATGAGTAAAAACATATATGTAATGTAAAAATTGAGAACTGGCAACTCATTTCATGCAATGGATGTATCTTATGTAAGCCTCTTTGGCAACTTTTCTGTATTGTATAAGTTGTTGTTTAGAATGTCACAGCCAGTTAGAGATGTTATGAGACGTGCTTATCAGTACTCAAAGAAAGGCTAATTGGAAGCTGGATGACTCTGGCAGAAAAGATGCAGCTGCACTAGCTAGAATTGGTCACATGTGTGCAGGATTTGTAGAGTGAGTGTGTAACATCAGAATGCCATAAGATACAGCAGCTGGGGTCCCATCTTGGGAACTTCACTGCTGACCATGTCACATAGACGATGAGGGGCGCAGCAGAGCCTGGGGCCCACCTGGGGATCATCTCGCAGCCATTGTCAGAGTTCTCTGGTTTGCAGAAAGGGATGTGAGATGCTTTTATTATCTTTTGCATGCTTGTATATAATAAAATAGCTTTAGTGACACCATTCGTCTAAGTTATCACTATTCTGATCTCAAATAGCACACATTTGCACAACACCAGGTCCGTAGGTGCAGGGAGTGAATAAAAATGGAAGAAATCATGGGCAAATAGTAAACAGCAATACGGGAAACAGAAGCCAGCTTGCAGGATGCTTTAAAGTAATAGGTTGTGGTTTTATTCAGGACACATTGATTGCATTGTGTTGTACAATTGTAGAGGTGGGAGGAGTTCAGTGAAACTTCTGTGATAGAATGCCCATCCCCAACTCCCCCCACACACACATATCCTCTGGGGAACCCTGGTCTTCATAGTGCCACATCCTGGCCAGAGATGATGGTGAAGGCCCTTAGAAATGCCTTTCCCCCTGGCAGGGGCAATAACTTCCTTTCAGTAATTGTGATTGTTCTCAGATTCTGCAGATATCCCACCAAAGTTACAAGGAAGATTTTCATTCCTGGATGAAGAATGCTGAGTCCCTTCTTCAGGGCTGGGATGGGTCAGACTGAGAGAAGAGAGATTGTGGCCTTTTTACATGGGCAGCGGTGGGTGGGGGGATGAATGTGCTGCTGCAGTGGGTGGAGGTGGGTGTGTGCCCTTTCCCACAAACACCCCCCCATCTCCATCAATCTCCACCCACGGAGCATGGGTGGAGTTTTGTTGGATGGCACCATGGGTGGAGATGGGTGTGCGTCAGGAGCGTGCACACACCCCCACCCATCACCCGTGCTGTTTGCACAGGTGAACACCCATCCACCCACTCACCGCTGCAGCGTGTACACAGATTTTCCCCCCCCTGCATCGCACACATGCCCACACACCTGGGGGGCACGTCCATGTAAAAACAGCCTGTATCTTGGAGGCTGTGGGGGCCCTTGTCCTTGGGACAGCCCATCCTGGAGCTACAACCTTTGATTTCCTGAAAGGATTAGACAGCTCAATTGGCATCCCTGATACAAGAGAGAAACTATCCCAAGCTGCTCAGCAGGAAGAGGAAGAAAGACTCAGCCTACCTCCAGCAGTTAGATACACTGTTATTTTAGGCCAAGGAGAAAGGAGGAGTGTTGCCTGAAAAAGTGGACTAAGACTTGGTGAGACTCAAACAAGTAATCAGACTGGTCACTCTGGTTATATGGTATTGGTATAATTGAAATTGTAGGAAAGAATAAAGATTCCTGCAACATTCCTTCAATCCACAAGGTTCAAGAAGAAAGTTGTGCAGATCAGGAAAGACCCATAACACATACAAGACAAGAAAGGGAAAGAAATAGCTAGCATTCAACCAGCTTGGGCTGAAATGGATAGCAATTTTTGTACCCGAAGGCAATACTCCAAATTTGGAGTAGCCTATTGATTACTCAGTCAGCATCAGCACACTAAGATGGGTAACTGTCAGGGCCCTATTATTATTATTATTATTATTAACAAACATTTATATAGCGCCAGCAGTGTACCTGGCACTTTACAAAGTAATAAAATAGACATGGTCCCTGCCCCTAGGGCTTACAATCTGAGAGACAGGAGCTGGGGGAGAGACTTAGGAAGGGGAACAGAGGGAGAGACAAGGGGTCTAACATTCATGAAGATGCGAGGTCTCAAGTGCACGTACTTGGCTTGGTTACGATGAGAATGACAGCAGGCAGGTCCATGTTGCAAGGATAAGGGTAAACCGATCGTAGGTATAGGAATAGTGGCTCAGCAGGATAAAGAGTCAGACAGAGCAGAGCGAAAGAGGTGAGTTTTAAGGAGAGATTTGAAGGTATGAAGGGAGGGGGCAAGGCGGATGTGGACAGGGAGGGAGTTCCAGGCATGGGGGGCAGCAAGTGAGAAGGGACGAAGGCGCTTAGGGGAGCAGGGAAGGCGTGGAAGGGTGAGAGAAGGGACAGAGGAGGAGCGAAGTGCACGGGCTGGAGTATGGAGGGCAATAAGTGCAGAGAGGTAGGGGGGAGCAAGGTTGTGAAGAGCTTTATAGGTGAAGACTAGGAGCTTGTGCAGGATTCGTTCAGGAAGGGGAAGCCAGTGAAGCGAAGAGAGGAGGGGCTGCACATGGTCGAAGCGACTGGCGAGGTAGATGACCCTGGCAGCAGAGTTTTGGACAGAGATGAGGGGAGAAAGGTGAGACCGGGGAAGGCCAGTGAGAAGGAGGTTACAGTAATCGAGGCGAGAGATGACCAGAGCATGAACAAGAGTTTTGGCAGACGAGACAGAGAGAAAAGGGCGAATCTTAGCAATGTTATGGAGGGAGAAGCAACAGGATTTAGCAACAGAGTCAATGTAGGGTTGCGCCACTACTTGTGCCACCGCAACCTAAGGGAACTACATCAGATGAAGTGCATTTTGACTTACCTGTGCTATAGTGGTCAGGTGAGCAGGAGGCTGATGATCATTGACCTGCTCCAGCATTTATTTTCTCCTCCTGCCAGCACTCCCTCGTTAGAGCAATCTGTCACAGACTGCTGGTTAGACCCTTTGGCCAGAGCTCCAGCTCGCTACCTGTTCTGCCACGCCTGCCTTCACCTAGCCTGCTCGCTCTCCTTCTGAGACTTAGCACCCCTTGGCTGGATTTCCTGGTTCTGACCCCGCAGCCTGGACATCGACTGAGAACCTAACCCTCCCAGACTGCTGATCACCAAGCCTGCCCTGTGAGGTCCCAAGCCTGTGAGCCTGAAAGTAATTGAATACTCAAGAGGTATTACTGCTACCAAGTAACTGACTTTCCATATTATTAACCCATTCTGACTTACCATGTTACTGTATTAGCATCTTTCCAAATTTCAGCATTTTTCAGAATCCAATGTTTAGGGCCCAGAATTAGAACTGATGCCCTTGGAACCCATTGCAGTAAGATAAACTGTTATTTTAGGCCCCATTGCACCATCTCTGTCTGCACTCTAGTTTGAGCCTTTCTTCCTTGTCTCAGAGGCTCTAGGTTCTAGCACCCTACTAGGATTCCCCACCCACAGAGCATTCAGTTAGCTGTTACTTCTTTAAAAGCCACCTGACAGGAACAGGAAACGTGGTAGAGTAGTGCATAGGCCCGGTTCCTCAACCTTGCTAGCTGCTTTGAGCCTGATCCTGCTTCCAGTCTCCCTGTTACCTTGTTTCCTAGCCTGCTTGCTTGCCTACCTACCTAATCTGTTCTATTCCCAGCCTGCTTGTCCTAGTCCTAGCTCCTGTCTTTCTGCTATCTCCCAGATTAAACTGATCTGGTACTGATTTTTTGGCCTGCCTCATGACTTCACATCTGGACCACTCTTGGAGTTGTCGTTCAGTTTGGATGGACTCTTGGCTGGACCCATTGCTTGTCTTTGACTATGTTCACAGATTGCCCAACCCTGCTCTGACCCTCACTTGATCCTGATCTTCATTGAACTTATGCCTGATCCTGTCGCTACTCTGCCTGAACTCAGATTGGTCCCTGGCAGCAGCCTAGTGCTTAGGATGATGTACGTCGATTTGAGAAAGCACATTCCATGCTGTGCAAAGCACAGAGATGTTCTTGATCTCTGAGGGCCTTGCATTTTCCTTGGGACTTACCCAGGAGGAGAACTCCTTTAATTACAGCCTCGAGCCTTGGAAGATTAACTGGCCTCATTGCCTGAAGGAAGCATCCCCTAGCTCCCTGAGAGATTCCTATTCCGGCTTGAAGCCAGCCCATCTGCTGCCTGCGGCTGCTTAGGAAAAAAAGAAGCATTGACTCCTGGACAAGTTGCAGTTAATGAATATTCATTAGTGACATTCTTAACTGAATTGTGATCATGTTTTTAGCATGATTAAGCCAGACATGCAGATACATTTGTTAACAGCTTTTGCAGTAACGCCAGTCAGAGCACAAGGCCATATTATGTCTTCCAGGGCTGGGGTAAGGAAGTTGATAATTAAGCAATAATATGCAATGAGGGCTGTTGGAGAGCAAGGGCGGGCAGGTGCTGTGCAAAGCCGTGTCTGCACAATGGAGCAGGAATCTCTCATTTAGTGCCCTTCACTTACTGGTTTAGGCAGAGCAAGCAATGGAGGGGCAGACTAGTCTGTTTAATTAGCATATGTGATTATTCCCATCCCCCACCCATCCTCCTGCAGCAAATAACAGGCTGATGAAGCAAGGAGGCCAACATGAAACCAGGTGTGTTAAAAGCCAGTGCTTATTCTAGGAACGTGGTTTCGAATACATCATGTTCTTTCTTAGCTGAGAGTCCTAGGGGCTGCAAGAGGAGGAAAGTGTCTATGCATGGAGCCTTGATTATTACCTACCATTTCAATAGCTCTTTCAGTGTTCAAAGGGTTCTACACTCCTTATCTAGTTCACCCTCACAACTTCTCTGAGAGGTAGGTCATTATTATTCCTATTTTACAGATGGCGAATTGAGGCTGAGAGCGATTTGTCCAAGGCCACCAAATAAATTCACGGCTAAAAGGGGATTTGAACTAGTACTGATACAAATAGTAGATTTTGTATTTGCGGGTTTTAGTCATATTTTCAGATAGCCATCTGAATACCCAAATACTATGTGTGTCTGTGTAGAGGGGGAGCTGTGTGTGGCTGGGACCAGAGGAGAGGAGAGCCCCCAGTGGAGGATTTCCCTGCCACTCAAGCCTGCATCCCTCCCTCCCACAGATAATCAAGGCAAGGCGGGGTCCAGAGGGCGCCAGTCCTTGGGCAAAACCCAAAGGATGTCAGCCGTTGGTCGGCCGTCGTGGCTGTGGTCAGGGACGCTGCCAGAGAAGAAGCAGATATGGCTGGGAAGACTGGTACCAGGAAGAAAAAAGGACAGAAGGCAGCGCCGGTGTCAGTGCAACCTCTTTCAGACCAGAGGTCGTTGGACACCTTTCCTTTTCTTCGCTCACAGCGTTGGGTGCCGGTAGGTGTTTCCGGGGCTCCTGTTGAAGACCCCGCCTCTCTGAAGGTTTCTGTGTCGCAGGCTGGTATGGGACTTTCCCCTGCTGGGGAAGATGGCTCAACACCGGACCTGATTTGTTTGGACCCCTTTGCCCCTGCCCACAATTTGAGCGCTGTTGCCAAGGACAGTTCCACTATGGACATGGACAGCCTGAATTGTCAAGATCTGTTATATAGACAATGTATTTTGTTAGAATCACTGACTAGTTATCTTACCCAGACTCTAGGGGAAATTGTCTCTAGGTTTAAAGATCAGTCCACTCAGCTGCAAAATATTGCCAAGGCCTGGACCAATTGTAAAAGTTGTGGCCAGGGGACCTTGATTAGGGCTGAGTCTGGCATAGATTGCTCCTCTCATTCGTCTGCCCTGGGGGTCCAGGGCGAAGGGCCCACCAGGAGGGCCAACACAGCCTATTAGTCCCCCCCACATCGCTACGCATGATCCCTTGGTCTCCCATTCATTTAAGGTGGTCCCTATCCCCGGAGCAGCCTCCTTTAGAGTCCAGTCTTTGCCAGATGGGTTCTTTCCGTTATGGAATTCCAAATTAGCAATTGCTCATAATTTGGAAAAATTTTGGCGTGGGTTCCACCCGGGGCTATTGAATCTTTTCAGCCGTTACCGTCTTATAGGCATGTTCAATTGTTTGTGTTTTTTCAGTCCCATTTTGCTTCCACTTTACTAGCTCAAGCCCATTTGTTGTCTTCTTGGGGGGTGTATGTGGGAGAGGTATTTAGGGACTTGGTCAGTCATTCGCCCATTGCTCCAAAAATTAGTCTGGAACCAGTCTCTTGAGCCTGAGTCTTCTCCAAAGATCCCTCAACGAGCTGATTTTGGTGTTGGAGTGGTCCCAAAGGAAGTTATGGCTCAGTCCTCTTCCATCCAGGAGAGACTCTTGAATCTTGCTCACGGGATTGATCGGGGCAGGGAGTTGTTAACAGAGATTCTTACCGGCAATGGTCAGGAGTCGGGGATGAGTTCATCTGTAGCTCTACCCCCCATTTCCAACTTGGGAAAGGACGCATCACCATTGGAAGCCTTGGCTTCCGGTAGCTCAATGGACTTAGTCCCATCCGCTGTCCAGGCAGAATCTCTTGTTCCCTATGTGGTTTCTTGCCCCCCCCCTCTAACTGTTTGCAGGATTTGACAGTTCCTGGGGGGGCTGAACCTTGATGAATTCCTCCCCATCAATCTCAGGGTTTGGCCAACCCAAGTTCCCTTAGACTCTGAGCCTGGAACATAGCAGGATGGCGCTCACGGGCTGCTGATCGAGCCTTTCTGAAGTTCCTTGGGGACATGGACGTTCTCTGTCTCCTTGAAATGTGGTGTCAGGAAGGTGTGGAGTTACATGTCTTTTGGGGTACCGGCTGTTTCTTATGCCTCTCAGGGTTGTTTTTGCGGGGGTATCACCTGCTTGATTTCAGTTAGGCTTGGGTTTTGTGTGGTGGAGTCATTTGAGCTCCCTCCTATTGTGCTGGCAGTTGTGGGGAGAGTGGCTAAGAGGCAGTTTGTTTTTCTTTCTGTTTATGTCCCTCCAGCCAATGCTGCCAGTTTTCGGGGGGAGTTTTGGGATAACCTTGAAGAATTTATCCGATCTCTCCAGGATAAATTCCCGTTGGCTTTCTTTCTCCTGGCAGGCGATTTCAATGCCTGGCTGGGGGCTGAGTCTGAGGAGCTTTTGACTCATTGCCCCTTTCTTAGCCCTGGCACTTTGGTTTTAAATCATCACTCTAGGGATAAGATACCTAATGCCTCTGGTCTTAGATGGGCTGCCTTACTTGCCAATTCCAAGTTGCAGATCCTTAATGGTGCCTCTCCAGGGGACAGGCGCAGCTCCCCTTCCAGGGCATTGGGGGCGCTGACCCCCCAAGCACCCCAACAGGCGCCGCACCGCTGCTCAAAGTAAAAAAAAAAAAAAAAAACTCCCCGCCACCCGCAGCAGCCTCTGCCTTGCCTTTGCTTCAGAGCGGAGGCTGCTGCAGCGCTGTGGTCAATTTCATGTCAGTTTCATGACCACAGCGCTGCTCAAGAAACTGACCACAGGCTCAAGAAACTGACCACAGCACCGCTGCAGCAGCCTCCGCTCTGATTGCAAAGGCAAGGCAGAGGCTGCTGTGGCTTGACTTCTCTTCTGGGATCCACTCCAGAGGAGTGGGTCCCAGAAGGCTCAAAAATCAGCCGCCCAAAGCGTTTTCCTATGGAAAACGCGATTGGGGTGGCTGAGCTCCTCTGTCCACAGCACGTATGGGACGTGCTGTGGAGGGAGGGGCTACAGCCTTCCATTGTGCTCAATGGGCACAATGGAAGATCTCACCAGGGCTGTCGGTCTGACAGCCTTGGCAAGATAGCTTGGCTCGGGGGACAGAGGAAGGGGGAGCAGTGCGCATGCGTGCTTCCTCCCTGCCTCATGTCCCCCGAGAGAGAGACTCCCGCGCGCTGCCTGCCATTCACAGAGACAGCAGGTAAGTGAAAGTGACCCTTCCCTCCCCCACCCTGTACCTGACCTCCCCACCCCTCCCCCTCACCCCCTAGCTAGGCTGAGCCTGTTCCCCCCATCCTGCATCCTCCCCCACCCTGCTGCATCCCACCCCTAGGCTCTTCC
>QEPC01001423.1:8439738-8469691 GCA_003113815.1 Sphenodon punctatus | reverse complement strand
CTTTTCTTGCAGATCTAAGAGCATAAAAAGATAGGAACATAAGAAGTGCCATACTGTGTCAGACCAATGGTCTGTGTCAAGCCCTGCCTGCATTCTGTCTCCACAAGTGGGTGGGTGGCCAATCTCTCTCAGCAGGGGACTTCGATTCCTAACAGGTCATAGAAGGCAATGCATATTGCATACCCTGTTGTTCCAGACCCCGTGCCTTACTGTGCAGACAGCGAACCGATTCTCCTTATCATACCACCTCCAGACATCGGACCTTGTCTGCTGACTTGTCTGGGGGGGTGGCACTGGCGACCTCCACCTGGGTGTCCTGCGTGGCACCAGTGCCAGCATCCAATTCCTCTCTGAAACAGGAACACATAAACAACACCTAAGTAATATCATGCATTTATGATGATGTGTCTAGTCCTTCCTCCTTGGGGTGCTAGGAATGGCAACGGGAGACAATGACCCTGGCTGGCATGTGCAAATCCTGCCCTCCTTGGGGTGCTAGGGGATGCTAGGGATGGCAAAGGGAGAGACCCTGGCTGACATGTGAAAATCCTGACCTCTTTGGGGCGCTAGGGATGGCAACTATAAAGACCCTTGCTGGCACATGAAAATCCTGCCCTCCTTGGGGTGCTAGGGGATGATAAGGATGGCAAATGGAGAGACCCTGGCTGGCATATGCAAATCCTGCCCTCTTAGGGGTGCTAGAGATAGCAACTAGAAAGACCCTGACTGGGACGTGCAAATCCTGCCCTCCTTGGGGTGCTGCTAGGGTGGGATAGCAATAGAGAGACCCTGGCTGGCACGTGCAAATTCTGTCCTCTCTGGGGTGCTAGGGATGGCAACTGGAAAGACCCTGACTGGCACATGAAAATCCTGCCCTTATTTAGGGGTGCTACTGCTAGGTAGGGATGGCAACTAGAGAGTGGAGACCCTTGCTAGGGATGGCTGGCAGGCACATGTTTGGGTGGGGGGTGCTGCTTGTGCGCGTGCCTAACTGCTGGAAGAACCCCACACACTACAGTACCCTCTCTCTCTGTGGCAGACATTCACTGCTACCCGCTGATGCCCACTGTTTGTGCCTGACTGATGCCCACCACCCACATGCCCACCCGCACACCAGAGAGCTCAGTCTAACGGATAGAGTCTTTCTTGTCCTCAAAGTAACAAAAAAAAGTTTACAAACCTGGCAGCACCTCCTGTGCCTGTCGCTTGATCCTCATCAGAGGAGCCGGCAACCACCACTGATGGTCCAGGGGCTGGACCAGTGACGACCTCCTCCTCGTCCTCCACCACCACCACCACCAGCAGCAGCTCCGGGAGCACCATATTGGCCCCCAGCCATGGAATTAAGACAACAGTCTTCTTCATTTTCTTTTTTTTTTTTTAAACAGTACACACACAGACCAACAACAACAGTCACCCACCAACACTCACCAACCAAAACAACACAGCCAAACCAAACACAAACAGCCAAAACACACGAACCGAACAGCCAGCCAACCAAACACACACTCTCTCACCACACAGTTCCACACGCACTCAAATTTCCGGTTTCCGGTGTGATCACAGGATCTCGTGATACCTTTTTCCTAACGCCCAAACTGAACCGAACCCGACTGAATGGCTGAACCCAAACTTGGCAACTGACCCGAACACCCAAACCAAATGCCCAAACGAACTGGACCGAACCAAATGACCGAACCCGAACCGCGATCTGTTTGCACATCCCTACTTGCACTGTATGTGGGGGGGTTGGGGTCCCATGTGCAGTGGGCCTTGGCTGGGGAGCAGTGTAGCCCCCGCTCATTGTCGGGTTTGCTTTTGTGTTTTGTGCACTGTGCTCAGTCCTGCCCCCCCCCATTCTCCTCCCCTCCTCCCCCCCATCCCTCTTCCTGCTGGTTTCTCCTGTGTGCGTGTGTGGACTGTGATCTGCGGGCAGGGTCTGGGGGTTGGGGGATCTGTGGAATCGGCTGTCTATCAAGGGTCTGGGGGCTTGAGCGTGGTCGCTTCTTTGCAGCGCTTGGCCTTCCCACTCCCTCCTCCCCCTTCTGCTCCCGCTCGAAGTCTAGCAGTGAAGGGGCGGTGACGTGTGCCACAGCTTCGTTTGCCCTCGCTCAGCCAAGTTGCAACGTCATGCAGCTGGGCGTGGTTTTCCCTCCACTCAGTGTGCGGGCTGTCCATGTGAACGGTATAGGTGTGTAATCAGTGGGTGGGTGGGTGCTGTGATCTCCCCTGACATCCCACAAACCCCACGGCATTGTCCGTGTGAATGCCTCCCTGCTCACCGCCGGTGGGTGTTCAGTGGGTGTGTTCACCCACTCACCTCCAACCACCAGGCCCGTTTCGGCATCCATATGAAAACTGTCTATGTCTGATGCCTGGTTTAATTATTTGGTAGTCAGTAATTTTACTATTCATTACTTGGTGTTCAGTAATTCTTTCTTCATTATGTAGTATTTGGTTGAAATAGAAAATTGAATTTTATTGCCTACTAAACATGAAAGATATCACATATCTAAAAGGATGCCAAAAAGATGGCCAAAAGTTGTTCTCCATGGCCACAGAGGCTAGGACAATAGACAATTGGCTTAAATAACAGCAAGGTAGATTTTGATTAAATATTAAGGAAAGATTTCTAGCTGTAAGAATAGCTGGGTAATGAAAACGGTTGCCCAGGGAGGTTGTGGACTCTCCATCATATGGAGACACTTGACTGGACAAGCATCTGTGTGTAATGCTGCATGCCCTGAGCATCCTGCCTTGGAGCAGGGGTTTGCCCAAGATGATCCTTGAGGTCCCTTTCAAAATCTATCATTTTATGAAATAGTCAAAGCCAAACTTGAATTGAAGTTCTCAATGGGATGCATCCAAATTTTAAGCATCTGCCAAAGGAAATGAACATTCAAACCGGATTCACAAATTCTGTAAGCATCAAATTCCATTTGACTCTAATAGAACTGTCAGATAATGGAAATAATGGGAGGGGTTGAGAATAAAGACAGGGCATCTGCGGTGGCAGCCATGCTATTCGGTAGTTTGAAGAACATGCAAAAGAGGCCAAACCAAAGAATCCCTCCTCTGGAACGTATGGAATTTAAGGTTTAGAACACAAGTCATATGAGGGAGGTGGGAGTGTTTAGCCTAGAGAAATGAAGATGAAGGGAGAATGTGGGGGTGATAACAGCATCCAAATAGTTAAAAGGCTGCTGGGGTAAGATGGAGAACAACTGTCCTCGTTTGCCACTGAGGGAAAGACAAGAGGACATGAGTTTAAATTGCCAGAAGCTAGGGCTGAAATGGGCACCCTAAAACTGGTAAACCTGTCGAACTTACACTACCCAAGCCACAAATTGCAGATACCCGTTTGTGCTCTATCTGTATGCCTCGCCTCACAAGTGACCTGGATTTTCAGACAGACCTGATTTGACACCCCTTTTGTTATCTGCCCTGCCCTCACAGAAAACTGTTGTAAACTCCTGCATTAGAAAGGGAGAGGAGAGGGAGAGCAATTTGCAAACCATTGATGAGACAATGGATTGAATTCTCCAGCTTGAAAGAGCCAAACCAACCAAATAGTTTTCCGCAGGCAAGCTCAGACCAGCCTCTCCTTCAGCTGCTTGTTCTCCACACCCCCATGACCAATCAGCTGTCGTTAAGGGAAGTCAGCTGTTGCTGATGATAGCTCATGCCAAAATAAAGAAATGTTCTTGTTAGCCTTTAAGGTGTCACTAGACTATTTTTTGCTGTTTTTAGGACTCACTATTGTCTTCCTTAATTTCCTCCTGGGACTCCTTAATATAATGACTATTTTCCTTGCAAACTGTAGAATTTTTTTTTTAACAAAAACAACCTTTGGAAGCATCAACTTGAAGCTATCGTTTTTAAGCATTTCTCTTGAGAAAAAAAAAATCAGCAGGTCAAGGCTTCAGCCTGGACCATGTAAGGAGCTGATGTGATTTCTTCAATAAGGTTTAATTTTTTAAAACTATAACCCAAAAAATCATACCAGCCTCCCTGTTAGGCTATTGCCTAACACTTTGTCTATGAGGAAATCCACACAGTGGATGTTTTCAGATGAGTTGCTACCCCACATGCCCACCCAGAAGCCATGGATCTGACCACCCGTCTGAAGGTGGAGCAGCTAGCTGTGCGCTCCCTTGAGCCATGGAGCATCCACTCTCAGGCACTCACGGAGCACTCCCAGGAAATCCGGAGTGCACAGTGCAGGACAAGCCAAATAGATCTGTGGCAATGGGTAGCCACGTGGCCCCTGCCCATATGAAGGCAGCAGACAGCCACTGTGTGTGAGGGAAGCAATCTTTGCAAGTCACAAGCCTTGTTGTCAGGGAGCGTTGGGAAGCCCAGGTTCTCCAGCACCCACGGCCATGACATGTAACTTGCAAAGCCCAGCACACTTCCCTCTCCCTCGTGGTCCATGGCAGGGGTCCAGAGAAGTGTGTGGCAGTTTCCTCCATGGTTGGGGTAACCATGCTGGGAGCCGCCCATTTGAATCACTCCACACACACTCCACCTACGTGGGTGCTCTGCAACAGAGCCACACGGGAGCCACGGACTCACCACCACCATTGACTTGCTCATTTGAAAACACCCAATATCTCATCTGTCACAGGATACAAAATGGCAGGAGTGGGGGGAAAGCTTTATTGTCAGAGGAAGCGCTCTGTGTAAACCAGGGGTGGGGACCCTCAGGCCCGGGGTGGGGAACCCTCAGGCCCGGGGGCCAAACGCAGCCCTCAGCAAGTTTTTATGTGGCCCCTTTCCAGTGCCTGGATGTGGCCCCTGGATCCATTCTCTACTCCCAAGCACTGAAAAACTGAGCTCATGATAACGGACTAGAGAGGATGGCAGGCACACAAACGTAGGGAACAGATTCATGGCGCAGATCCATGATCTGGGCCCTCCTTTTCTTTAATTAACCCTCTAAGCACCCCAACCCCCAGGCTCTGTGTGGCCCACGGAGCTCATACTAATATTCAGTGTGGCCCCAGGACAGAAAAGGTTCCCCACCCCTGGTGTAAACTGTAAAGCTCAGTGGACATGAAGGTGTGTGGCGACCAAGCCATTGAGGAAAGTCCTGTGTTAGAGCTTGGGCATAAAGACTGGCAGGAGAAGGGTTTAAGTTTAGCCTGTGAGACAGGTTATTGTATGGATATGCGAGTTCTTGAACTGAGATTGTTGGGGGGGTAGCACAGACACAGTTAAGCAATGGGCTACTTTGAATTTGGAACCAGAGGGTATTTTCAGACGTTACGCCGTCCCGATTCATCCCAGTGAATCCCCGGTGGGGGTGAATGAAATAACCACCCCCCGTGGTCAAAAACTGGCCTGAATAGACGTGCTGGCTGATCCTGGCGGGGAATCGGGGAGGGGGAGGGGCCGTGCGGTACAACATGAGGCCGCACGGCCCCGTCCCCCCACGCTCCCCCGACACCCGCCCTCTGGGGAGACAGGCAGGCACCGCGGCCAATGCGGCCACAGCGCCCAGTCGCTTTGACCACGGCCCAGAATCCCGCTGGGGATTCCGGGCCGTGATCGCCAGCCAGATGTTACTTTTTATTGCTTCCCACCAGGAATCACTTTGACCACGCTTTCTGAGCTCATCCCGCAGGGAACCCGGGAAGCGTGGTTGAAATTGACCCCATGTGGGAATCGGCCGTGGTGAACATCTGGCGGCCGCCAAACAGACGTTCAGGGCGCTTTGGCCCCGCAGCGAAATTGACCGTGGTTCACTGTGGTTGACTGTGATCTCATAACGTCTTAAAATACCCAGAGAGAGAGGGAGAGATGTGTAAAACAACTAAACAACGCTGCAGTCAAGGGGCGCTTTTACATGCAACAAAGAACGGGTGTTGGGGGGGATCGAACACACATTCAACACCCATCTTGTGTTACTTGTATACAGCGTGACAAATTTCAACACTGATTTGAACACCCGCTGAACACCTGATGAACCCACTTTGTACTCACCGGATGATGGCAGGTTCATTTCCTGGGTTCAGGGTGAACACCCCTGTTGTTGTTCATCTAAACATGACTGCAGCTTCATGTGACTGGAGTAAAGGGTAGCCGGAAGTAGTAAGAGCAAGCGTCACCAGAATTTTCTGTGGTATTGGCAGTCCCACATCCTTTTGTAAGTGGCCAATGCAGAGAGACCGCGCAGAGAGAGACAGCACTAAGCTAATCCACTCAAACACAGGATGCAGTGGGGGGAAACATGTTCAAAGGGTGTTGAAGACATGTAAATATGTAAACGGTGTTGAACCAGTGTTCATAAAACACCCTTTAAACACCCAGTCTGTGTTGCATGTAAAAGTGTCCTAAGGAAGCTCTGGATCCTCAGAGGATGCAGACAATCACTGGAATAAATATAAGAATAAGTGACTGTGAAAACAGAGATAACTAAGTTTAAGATAATTTAGTTAGACATTTCGGCTTCTGCCTTCATCAGTAACACAGTTGATTTTTAAATGAGGTCCTGTAAGCCAAGGTGACCATTCTGAGAACACTGAGGATGGAGAGAGTTCTCATGTAGGTGATATCGGATAGGTAGTTGCCAGAATGCTATAAACAATACAAGAAAAGATTAAAGTTCATATATTATTCTCTAAGTTGAGACCATTTGGGTGTTAGGGTGTGAAGCCTGTAAATTCAGATGTTTTCTCTAGCTTCTAGCAAGCCAGGGGTGGATGGTTTTTCTATTGGAAAAATTTCTAAGTCAGAGAGGGGATGTTCTGCTGAGTTCAAGTAACCTGCAAAAGGTTGTTCCAGCTTCTTTGTCACAATAACTGATTTGTGATTTCTGAACCAGGTACAGACGTCCGTGGTTGTTTTCCCAACACACTGCATGTGGCATCCAGCGCATTGCATTCTATCACATATATTACATTGCTAGGCTTACAGGTCATGTTCTGTTTGATGTAATAGGTCCTACCAGTTGTTCTGCTTTTGAATGTGGCCATTTCTTTCAGATGGATACAGCTGGCGCAACATTTGGATTCACAGTGATGCAATCCAGGGTTGCTAACAGGTGATTTTAGTTCAGATCTGACAAGTAATTTAGATAGGTTTGGAGGTTGACGAAAAGCAACAAAAGGAGGATGGCTGATGGCTTTTTTAAGACGTCGTGAATTAGCTACTACGGGGTAGCTCTCCTTAATTGTCAGGTGATACTTACGAGATGCTGGATGAAGTATTTGTCTCACCTTTGTGGAGGAGGGATTCCCTAGTTTGGATAGCTGCCTGGTGGATGTTATAATCAACAACATGGGGAGGAGGATATCCCCTGTTTAGAAGATGCTCTTTGAGTTCTTTGGTTCATTGGAGGTAATTTATGTTGTTGCTGCAGATACGTTTAATCCTAAGAGCCAAGCTATAAATGATGTGTCTTTTTTATGTGTCTAGGATGGCAAGAACTCCAGTTTAAGTAAAGATGAGCATCAGTGGGTTTACTGTACATAAATGATACAAATGACTCCAAACTGGTTATAAACCTCACTCGTGGCATCATATCACAGAGAGAATTCAAACTTCTAAGGGAATTAACTTCTGCCCGACTGCTAGAGAACATAATATAGCCCAAATGAAGAATGACATCAAAGTATTTGAAAGAAGATGCAGGCTTACAAAATACTTTTATGATGAAACTGAAGTTAACACACAGGATTACCACAAGCATCCCCTCCATCAATTCCTCCCTCCAAAATCTTGGACACCTACCGTCAATAGAAATCTTGTCTTAGAAATATTTCTTCTGTCAGTTAGCAGGCTCATACATAACCACATACCTCTACCTACATTTGACAGCCTTTCCAAAGAAGAAAGAACAGTTCTAAGAAATCTTCAGATGAGAAGTGATATTGTTGTTAAACCTGCTGACAAAGGAGGTGCTGTCATGGTGCTTAAAACAGAAGACTACATCTTTAAGGGCCTGACACAACTTGAGGATGACAAGACCTACAAACTCCTTAACCAAGACATTACAGCTGTTAATGATCACATTTCAAGCACTATACAAGGGTTTAAACAAAGAAAATTACTGAACAATGATACAGCTGATCTTCTCATCAATCCAAATCCTACTCCTGGAAGGTGTTACATGTTGCCTAAAATTCATAAAACTAATAACCCAGGATGGCCCATTATCTCAGGCAACAACACAGCTACTGAAAGGATATCTCTGTATATTGACTTACACTTACAAAATCTAGTTCAGAACCTCCCATCCTACATCAAGGACACCAGTGATTTCTTACTTAAGAATGAATCCTGAAATAAACAGCACCAATTTGATAATGATACCATACTTGCAACATTTGATGTCACTTCTCTTTACACCAATATACCACATAATGATGGTATTCAGACTCTCAAGGTTTTTTTAAATAGCAGAATTTCTAAAGAAACTCCCACAGAAGTTATCACTGCATTAGCTACACTGGTCCTCACTTGCAACAACTTTACCTTTAACAATAAACACTACCTACAAATACAAGGTACAGCCATAGGCACCCATATGGCTCCATCTTATGCCAAGTTATCCTTGAAGAATCTACTGTGCTGCTACGGTGGGTGGAGGTGGGTGGGTGCTCTTTCCCACGGACACACACACACACCCATCTCCACCCACGGAGCCTCCTCCACTTTTCCAGATGGCTTCATGAGTGGGTGATGGGTGGAGATGGGTGTGAGCTGGTAGTGCACACCCACCACCTGTGGTGTTTCTATGGGCGGCCCCCCATCCCCCCACACCGTTTACATGGACGCCACACACACACACACACACACACACACTGCACACTTGCCTACACACCCAGTGGGGGGGGGGGAGAGGCACCCATGTAAAAATGGCCACAGATCTGTACAGTAAACCCACTGATGCTCACCTTTACTTAAACTGGAGTTCTTGCCATCCTAGACACACACAAAACCCTATCATTTATAACTTGACTCTTAGGATTGGACTATCTGCAGCAACAATGTAAATTACCTCCAGCAAACCAAAGAACTCAAAGAGCACCTTCTAAACAGGGGATATCCTCCTCCCCATGTTGTTGATTACAACATCCACCGGGCATCTATCCAAACTAGTAGTAGTAGTATGGCTACATGACCATCACTAGAAAAGCAGTATAACAAAACAGAAATTATTAAAACACATATAAAATAAATCAGCAAACTTCAGATATAATTAAAAAATGAAATATACAACACATACAAACATCACCCTATGTCCTATTTGTTTCTTTAAGTCCAAAATCCAGGGAGAAAAAGGAAAAGACTTGTAGCACAAATTCAGTTATGCCGTAGGTAAATACATAAATAAGCATACCTGCCATTGACAGGGAGCTGTTTAATTAGATGACATGCAGGGAAGCAGGTTAAAAATGGGATGGAACACCTCCTGATAAGGACATAAGTCATTCAACAATTCATCACATTATGCACCCCTAATAAACTTTCAGGCTTAAGAGCCAATTGTTGGCAAGTATGAGCTGCTCTAGCAGCAAAACTACCACTGTTTTAGTTCTCTGAGGGTCAGTATTGCTAAGCAAAAAAATCAATTGTTGAAGGATAGGGCAAGAAGGATCACAGCCAGTGACAGCCGGTAGTTTATGATGATGATTCACATATAAAGGGCATTTAAACAGATAATGAACCAAATCCTCCACTTCCATTCCACATATACATAGGCGCTCACAGTAGGGGATAGACCTATATCTCCCCTCCAGTACTGCCGTTCGCATAGAACGAAAGCGGAGGCGGGTAAATGCGGTCCTAAGCTTTGGGTCAAGTAGCTGCTTTAGATAAAGGGCTATCCAAACTAGGGAATCCCTCCTCCACAAAGGTGAGAAAAATACTTACAAGGAACACCGCATCCCTTTTGTGGTAGACTTTCATCCACCATCTCCTAAGTATCACCTGGCAATTAAGGAGAGCTACCTCCTAGTAGTTAATTCACTATGTCCATCCTCCTTTCGTTGCTTTTCATCAACCTAAAAATCTATGTAAATTACTTGTCAGATCTGAACTAAAATCACCTGTTGGCAAGCCTGGATTGCATCACTGTGAATCCACCTGTATCCATCTGAAAGAAATGGACATGTTCAAAAGCAGAACAACTGGTAGGACCGATTACATCAAACAGAACATGACCTGTAAGTCTAGCAATGTAATATATGTAATAGAATGCAAACACTCTGGATGCCACATGCAGTGTGTTGGGAAAACAACCACGACCTCCATACCTGGTTCAGAAACCACAAATCAGTTATTGTGACAAAGAAGCATGAACAACCTCTTGCAAGATACTTCAGCTCAGCAGTTCACACCCTCTCTAATTTGGAAATTTTTCCAATAGAAAAACCATCCACCCCGGGTTGCTAGAAGCTAGAGAAAACATCTGGATTTACAATTTTGACAGTGACACTCTAATACCCAGTGGTCTCAACTTAGAGGATGATATGTGAACTTTAATCTTTTCTTGTATTATTTATAGCATTTTCGCAGCTACATATCAGATATCACCTACCTGAGAACTCTCTCCATTCTCAGCGTTCTTAGAACTGTCACCTTGGCTTACAGTACCTCATTTAAAAATCATCAACTATGGGTGATTTCAGGAGTGACGCATTCCAATTCACCACAGTGAATCCCACCCCAGTGTGAATGGATTCACCGCGGACTGTGGCGACACATGCGGCCCCAACAGAAGTGACAGGATCGTGACCACCGCCCGGGGGCAATCAGAGAGAACATTGGCCGGGGGAACACAACAGACATGCAGTGGAGACGTGGACCATGGTTTGAGCCCCAGAATGCACCGCGGCTGGGGTCAATTCCTTCCACCGCGGCTACCAGTTTCCATTCAGAAGTTACTTTTCATTCACCCCTGCCGTGGTGACCATTCACCACACTTCTGGACCTCCTCCCGCCCCGACCTCACGAAGCGTGGTTAGCTTCACCCCGGGCCGCATTTGACTGTGGTGAACATCTGGATGCGAGCAAACAGACATGCACGGCGCTTTCACCACCCCCCGCGTTTGACTGAGGTTGACTGTGGTGGACATTCACCACATCACTTCTGAAATCACCCTATGTTACTGATGAAGGGGGAAGCCAAAATGTCTAAGTTGTTGTCCCTAATTTCAGAGTCATGGGGTTGAGAGGTATATCTGCTGGGTATCTTTTTTGTTTATTCCCTTTAAGGATATTATTTTTTCTTTTATTCACTTTTTGGTTCTTACCTTTAAAGCCCTATACGACCTGGGCCCCGCTTACCTGCGAGACCACCTCATCCCTCGAGTCCTGAAGTGGTCCCTGCAGTCGGCTGGAGGCGCCCGCTTGGAGGTTCGCCAGGTTTCCCTGGTGGCCACATTCGAGCAGGCATTCTCGGTGGATGCACTGCAACTCTGGAATTCCCTTCCAGTGGAGATTTGCCTCTCCCCAGATCTCCCTTCCTTTCATAAACACTGTAAGACCTGGCTGTTTCAACAGGCATTTGGTGAGGAGAACGGGTAGTGGGTGGGGAGAGGGGTTATTAACTTTTTGCTTTTTACTGGACCCTTTTAGTAGATTATTAATTGTTATGATTGTATTGTATTTGTATTGTATTTATATTGTCGTTTTATTTATGTTGTGCACTGCCCCGGGCTGCCATCAGGCAGGAAGGAGCGGTTGAGAACTTTTTTAAAATATAAAATAATTTTTTTTTAATTTTCTCTTCAGTCATTTTGGTGTAAGTACCCAGGCTCCAACTGGTGCACTGGGGGCCCTGGGCGCAGCAGCTGACTCTGCAGCACCACTAGTTCCTGCTGACCAGGCCCTGGTATTGGCTGTAAGGCCTCCCCCAGCGCCAGTGAGGCCACACACCTCCTCACCTCACTCCACAACCCCAGCTTCCTGGTTGGCTGTTCACCTGTATATAAGGCCAGTGTAACAGGGTAGTGGTGCCTGAGGTAAGTCCATGCAGGATCAAGTCCAATAACACAATCTTCTTTGGCATCTAGCTCAATTCACAGTTTATTCAAAGTCTCTATGCAACATCAATACACAATCTCATATAGTCACAGTATCTTCAATCTCGCAGGACTCTACTTAACAACAGGAAGACAACCCCTCCGGCAACCCAGGCCTAATTAGCCCCAGCCTAGCCAGGAACACTCCCCTGGCAGTCTATTCACTCTTCCATGCATGGCTCCATTCAGCACTCTGGCCAGCAGCTAAGTCCAGCCAGCCTTATCCGGTGCTGAAGCAGGGCTTCAGCACCGGATAGCAGCCATCAGGTGCTCCTCTCTCCACTGCAGTCAGGGATTGACTGATCTCTAAGGGTGTGCGTGTCGTTTTCATTATTACAATAATGATAACAAAAATGGTTGTTTTTGTTATTGCAATAACGAAAACAACAACCAAGGATAACGATACAGAAACCGAAAATGATGTTATCATTATCGTTATTATTAGTGCTGTGGCAGTTGGGTTTTGGAGGGGAAATGTGCAGAGGGGAGGAGGAAACAGACATCTCAGAGCCTTAAACAGGGCTGAACTCTTGAACTGTGCCTGTGTTGGGAGGGGCGAGCAGCTCAGCAGTATCTGATGGATGTATCGCTGGCCAATGAGCAGCTCAAGCAGGCCCCAGCAGTCTCATGGCACTCTGTGATTGCTCAATGCCTGCTGCCTCTCACAGCCAATCAGGGGGTCTCTGAGGGAGGGCACTGCAACCCTTTATAATGGGAGGGCCAGGCTTTTTTCTCTCCATTTTATGAGAGCTCTGCTGCTCAGGTTGCATTTACAGAACTGTGGTGCTTGCACACAGAAAATCCTCCCAGCCCTCATTGTATTACTACCAATACCTTTCCTTCCTCATACCCTACATTTTACCTTCTCCCTTTCCCTGCCCTTCTCCCCCCTGTACATTATATAGAGATAAGTAGTATACATTAGATATAGATATATATTATAGACATATAGATTAGATTTGAATAGTTCTATAGATAATTGATTAGATAATAGATAGTTTTCCTTTTCCCTTCCCCTGTCTCCCTCAGATTTAGATAGATATTATTTGCTCATGGGAATCGATAACAATACCGATATCAAATATAAAATCTTCTTTTGAAACGGTACCAATAACGATAACGATAACAACGTTAATAACGATAACAAAAATGACATTTTTGAATAACAAAAACAAAAAACAAAAATGACATGGGGGTCTGGTGCACATCCCTGCGGATCTCTCACTCTTGCTCTCCTCTTCTTATAGTTAGGAATGAGCATCGCTAGCTCTCCACTCACTAGCTCCTAAAGGGCCCACAGCCCACAGGGTCTCTGTCCTGTTACAGCCAGCCTGTAGCCACAGGAAGCTGAGTGGATCATCAGTCAACATCCTGTTCCCCAGTTTGCCTTTTGCTTGTCTCTGCCCTCTTGTTTCCACACCCTTGGACCAGCTCTGCACTCTCCACTCCTGGGGGACTTTGGATGGCTGGAGTGTGTGCTTTAGATGTCTAGAGCCCAGCCCCTCTTATCCTTCCTCCTGAAATCTGGTTCTTCCGATCCTGTTTTGGAGTCTGGCTGCCCTTCTGTCCGTCTGCCCTTGGTCAATGAGAGTGTGGCTCCGCATCTGCTTGGCTCCGCATCTACCTGGCATCTGCAGAATGTAACACACACACACACCCCATGAGCCCACTCTGCCCCATCTAAGTCCTGCCTGACTCTTCCACCCAGCCAGCTCCCTGCGTCTGCCTCATCCATCCAGTCCGGTGTCTGCCTTGTCTGTCCAGTCCTGCATCTGCCTTTTCTGTCCAGTCATGCCTCTGCCTCATCTACGCCTGCCGCTTGGTCAGTATGTTGATCACCACCATGACCCTTAGATCCAGCATCTTGATCCCACACCATATTGCAATCTGGGCCCTGATCCTGCACACACCTACCCAGCACTGATCCTCCTACAACTCTCTGTGCCCCATCCGCAGGACCCTTACATTTTGATACAACATTTTGGCAATATTTGCAGTTTTGCACATACACAATTGATAAAAATAACCCAAACAAAATATCAAAATTACATAACTATGATGTACATATTTTTTTACTCCACGCACAGTGATGCACATAGGGAAAAATAACCCTAACTATATGTATACAATGCTAGGTTCTAAATTAGGAGTTACAACTCAAGAAAAGGATCTTGGAGTCATTGTGAACAATACATTGAAATTCTCAGCTCAGTGTGCGGCAGCGGTCAAAAAAGCAAGTAGAATGTTAGAAATCATTCAGAAAGGGGTTGAGAATAAAACTGAAAATATTGTAAAGCCTCTATATAGATCTATCGTATGACTGTACCTGGAATAGCTCCCATATGAAGAGAGGCTTGATAGGTTAGGGCTCTTCAGCTTGGAGAAGGGATGACTGAGAGGGGATATGATAGAAGTTTCTAAAAGCATGAGTGGTGTGGAACACGTAAATAGGGAGTGGTTATTTACCCTCTGTAAGAGCACTAGAACAAGGGGACACTCCATGAAATTAACTGGCAGAAGATTTAAAACAAATGAGAGAGAGTATTTTTTCACTAGCGCACAATTAACTTGTGGAACTTACTGCCAGAGAAAGTGTTCACAGGCGGTAGTGTAGCTAGTTCTAAAAAGGTATTGGAGAAGTTCTTAGACAATCAGTCCATTTACGGCTGTTAGCCTAGTGGGTTTTGGGAATGTAACCACTTACTGTTGGTGGCTGGAACAACAGGTAATGGATTGCCCATTGTGATCTGTCGGGTATTTCTTCCAAGAGAAAGAGATTGGTCACTGTTGGAGACAGGATGCTGGGCTTGATGAACTATTGGACTCACCCAGTATGGCACTACTTATGTTCTTGTGTTCTTATAACTGGGAATCTGAAACAGACTACTTCAAAACTGGATATGCGAGTACCTGTTTCTGTTGTTCAGAGACACCCAAAGGGCTATGGGAAAATGCAAATTATAAGTCACTACCCATGTTAGCTCTAATGGATTACAGACATCCTCTAGGCCACTGAAGGAAAGACGAGGGAAAGGGTTTGAGTTTCAGAAAGCAGATTTTGATTAATTTTTAGGGAAAATTTCCCTACTGCAAGAACAGCTTAAGAATGGAACAAGGTACCAAGTTGTAGAATCTTCTTCACTGGAGGTTTTGGAGAGGAGGCTGCATAAATATTTGTTGGAGTTGGCTGAGGTCAAATTAATCCTGCCCATGGAACAGGGGATTGGACTATGATTTTCTTGCTGCAGTAGCAGCAAGAAAGTTAAAGGCAGAACCACTCTCCATTATAAACATGGGACTACTGAAACCCTGATTTTGAGGAACCTGGTTGAGCTACAGTTGTGAAAATTTATTCATGGCTTATATTTGTGGAGACCGTCTTACATGCAAAATCTGAAGAAGATCCATGCAGAAAATCAAAACTTATAACTATTAAAAAGTTAATTGCTGGTGGTTAAAATGCACTGCATCCCAATGATTTTGAATCATCAATATCTCCTCCCCCACCAATGGACTGAGCCCCCAGACTCCCCAACCTTGGAGCCTGAGATGTCCAGCAAGTGCTACTGTAGTATGATAGTGCTTGGTGCAGCCAAAAACAAGTTATTAAACATTAAAAAATCAGTTCTGCTGGCTGACACATGCAGTCAAGCAACCACTGACCACCATTTGTGTTGTTAGAAAAAGCAGCATAAGGAATGTTACATGACTCTGTTTTTTTAAATCACATAACTTTATCAGGAGTCAGCTCTGTCACAAAGAAGTTAAGATGTAGTCAGTTTTGTGTCACTTACCCTCTTGCCCCAGAAACCACAGGAAGAGGATGCTCTATTCAGTTTCATGTCAATTACCCTCTTGCCTCAGAAGTTCCCAGAAATTCATTCACTCCATGGGGAGGACTTTGAGCAATCCATATCTCCTCCCCCCAGCCAAGTTGAACCCCCAGACTTCACAGCCTTGGAGTATTGCCGTTTTCACACTGACACTCTAACACTGATAAAATGGGTGTTACATTTTATTATACATGTTGCAGGGCTGCAGGTGTGCTCTATGGGTGCCCTGAAACATGTATAATAAAATGTAACACCCTTTTAATCAGTGTTAGACTGTCAGTGTGACGGGCCTATGACATGGCCAACAAGTGCTACTGTAACAAAATAGCTCTTGGTGCAGGTAAGAACCAAAGTGCAACAGAGCTTACAGCCAGGCCCACCAGGGAGATGGTTCCAGCCCACAGGGGCTGCTGAGGCAAGAACCAAGAGAGATGCCTGCCTACAGGAGACGATCTTGAGGCTGGGAGCCAAAGAAGTGGCTCACTACCCATATAAGAACCTGGACTATGGGACTGGGTACACCCCCCTTTTCCATCTTGTGTGCAAGTAGCCCTAGTGCTAAAAAGACCAGTTAGAACCTGCTGCACAGGGAGGCCCATTCTTCTGATATGGACCTAAAAATAGCAAAGAAGAGGAACAGTGATTATTTAGAGGTGAAACGAGCAGCAGATTTCGAGCAGGTTGTAATCAACTCGAACAACATTTGTCAAAACATTCGAGCAATCGATTTTTCACAATTTCAGTTCATTCAGTTTGTTTATTTCATTAATTTCCAGTTTTCCATTTGTTTTCACCACGAACAATGAAAATGAGTGGCAAAAAAATGAATGGTGAAAACTGGAAATGGCCGAAATGAATGACCTAAATAAACCAAACAAAGAGAATGAACCGACCAACCAAAATTGTGAAAATGAGTAATCGATCAGAGATTGGATGGGTAAGGCCTGAAATGAGAAATTGCAGCGAATTCTGTTTCCATTGGAAACAGGTCATTTGACCATTCACGCAACGAGGAAACTTACCAGCTTCTTTGCTGTTTTTCATTATTTTTTGCTAGTTGGACACAACATGAACTGAGCTTCTACCAACTATCTTTAGCAACTTATGCTTTATATACTGGCCTAGCAACTCAAAAGTGCCAGAAATCGACACAAAAAGACAGTCTCAGAAAATCCCAGACAGTCCTGAAAAATCCCAGAAAGTAACAAAAATGATGAAAAATTGTTGGTGCTGATCTTGCAATGGTGAAAGCACAAATCGCAAACAGACGCAAGGGCTCCCAAGAGGTAGGTATTCCCCAATGAGAAGAGAACACATGTTATCGTCACAGTACTAGATGGGTACTGTTTGTTACTCATTTTGCTCGTTTCAAGTTGGATCATTCCGTTTCGATGGGTTTGTTCGTTTTGGCAAGTACTCATTTCAGCTCAAGTATGAATTATCACATCACTGTGGGTTCCCAGGGACAGATGCAGGTACTCTGTAGGATGTGGCAGGGCTATGGCAGTTCTCCCTAACAAACCTAGGCTCCCAACAGGAGGAATTTTCAGGCTGTCTGTGGCCCATGTGTAGATGGAGGGCTACAGTGGGATTCTAGAGGCAGACACAAGCTCTCAGGAAGATAAGACAGCAGGTGATTTGGGTCTTCTTGGAGACAACAGGCATTTGGCATTTAAACATGAATCCCATTTGCTTCTCCCCGGAGGTGTGTGTGGCATTTTAGAGATAACAACTTCAGTGAAGGAAGGGAATGATTCATTCTCACATGGTAATGCTGGAACAAGAAGCAGAAACCTTCAGCTAGCAAAGGAAAGGTTTGGGCTAGCTTAGGGAAAATTCTTAACACTAGGAGTTCCTGAGCTGTGCAGGTTAATCCCAAGGAAGGTTGAGAAGCCACCATCTTATTGCTGAGTTTCCAAAGCAGGACGTATTATCATGGGTATATCAACAATAACAATTATTGCCTCCCATAATCCAGGCTACCATGACAACAGCAGACCTATCCCTCCACTCACTCCACTGGCTTCCCACAGAATAGTCAAGATCAAGGCCACAGTCCTTATTTTCAAGGCACTCAATTGTTCTAAGTCAGTATAAAAGATGTTCTATAGGTTCACAGCGAGAACCATGGATGTCACCCCCAATCCTCAAACAGAATGGAACTGTCTGCACAAGGGCAAAACTCATCCATGCAGGAGACAATGTGTTTTCAATAGCCAGGCTTAGGACCAGATCCAGAATACTGCAGACTAGGGGTGTGCAGAAAAAAACATAGTTTTTATTTTAGTTTTAGTTATTAAAATCCCATTCATTTTAGTTATTGTTTTAGTTATTCCCATTGGTTTTGATGAGAAATGAATGTCTGTCTGTAACCTCTTCATTCTTCATCCAATGTGGATGAAATCTGGATAAACTGTACTCCTTACCAGGGGATCATCCCTACCAAATTTTAGACAGACTGGGTAAAGGGTTCTGATTTTATAAGCACTTTAATGTTGTAGTTTGCAGACACATTTCCAGCTATAACAACTTTATTTTCCATCTAATTTGAATGACATTTGGACATATTATTCCCCTCATTCAAAGGATCATCCCTGTCAAATGTCAGAAAGATTGGATAAAATGTCCCAATTTTATAAGCATAATGGTTTGTGCATGCACTTCTAGCTGTAACTTCTTTGCTTCCCATCCAATCTGGATGAAATTTGGACACATTGTACCCCTCACCCAAGGACTTTCACCTTCCCTTCTGAACTCTTGTTTACCAACAAAGGCAAACTGCCTGGAGCCAGTGCCTTGCACCTACTGGTCCTTCAGTAACTAAGACTAAAATGTTTTTCATTTTAGTAATTTTTTTAGTTATTAGCCCATGCATTTTAGTTATAGGAATAACTACCAAAAAAATTAGTTTTAGTTATTCATAATAACTAAAATGAATGCCCATTCCTACTGCAGACTGTGCCACCACACATTACATGAATAAACTTGAAATGACAACATACGTGTGAGAAGCACTGGTGCAAACTACAGGTTCAGTTCACAGAGTTTCAAGTGAAGGGTGCCCCAACCTGTGGAGGACCCATGACAATTCAGAAGGGGACTTTGTGGCAGTATGCTTCCTGGCTGTGGTGAGTCATAGCAGGACTGGCTTCCTGACTGGCCAACACACAGCCACTAGCCGCTGCAGTTAGGCTCAAGTCTGAGCACAGCTGAGCCCTATCAGGGCTATATAAGCAGGAAGCTCAGCTAGCAAGGGGAGAACAGATGCATGGACGCTGCATACTGGTGAGAAAGCTGGCTGCATAGCTCCTGGTTGCATGAGGTACAGGTACCCCCTGATAGCAAGGAGAGTGTGGTACCTGAAGAACCCAGGGGTCTGCTACCTTCAAGTCTCATGGGGAGGCTTTACTTGGGAGTCCAGGGGCCTGCTACCTTCCGGCACCCTGGAGAAGCTTTACTGAGAAGCTGTGTTGTGTATATTGATGAGGACACTGTAAATAAAGACACGTTAGATAAGGAATTGGTGTTGTGTGCATCACCTGGTGCATACAAGATACCTGGTGCTGGGAAGCATCACAGGTCTTGGTCCTGTGGGGACTCACCCACCACAAGGGGTGGGCCCATGACAGGACCCCCAACAAATGAGGCCCATGAATAAACTGGAACTAACATATATATAATGTACAGGCCAGCAATGCAAGGGGAGCCCTGGTTGTTGAAGTGAACGCTAGGCTTCATTTTTCTAATGGGTGAGTCAATGAGTCTCCATCACATATTCCTATGTAAAGATGGCGTCAACATGACCATTTTGCACAGGACCCCAACTTCCCTAGATCCAGTACTGGCCAGATTGTGAAAGGAAATCCCATAGAAGCAAGGAATCATCATGAACCTTGCCTTCTTCAAATCCCAAGGCATGCACCTTGGACCTGCCTTCTCCAACACAAACACTTTGGAGCATCCAGACTCTACCTAGGGTTGCCACTTTCGGTCATTTTTTACCTCACACTTCTATTTTGGCTTATAGGAGTGTCAGGTAAAAACCCACCACAGGTGGCAACCCTAACTCTACCCCTGCTCCCCCCAAAAGCCACCATAGAAAACCCATGGCATTCACAGAATCTTCCCTTGGGGAGAGGGTGTGGAAATAGATGATCCATGAGAGTCCCATTGCTTAATACACTATGGTGAGGTGCTGAGTTACCATGGTGATGAGCACCATAGAAGTACATGTATATAATTACTGGCAAGGTGCCTTTACCAGACTGATCTGGCTCCAAAGGGGTTAATGTGCACGACTTCCCCACTCCTGATCAACTCACCCCAGCTGAAGGGGGCTTTTAACTAAAAAGGTGATGCTGATTGTGAGCTGAATTAGTCAGCTGACCACAGGTGATATTAAAAGCCCAGGGTTTAGCTGAAGAGAGGAATCCACCAAGGAAACCAGAAGAACAGGGTTGAATTCTAAAGAAGGTCGGATCCTCCAACCTGGAAAGGTCTAATATGTTAACAGTCTGGGGAGAACACATTTTGTTATGTTGTTGGTCTCTATACTTAATGAGGGGTGGTGGCTCAGTAGTTAAGCCCTGAAGGTTGTGGATTCAAGTCGTACTTGGTCTCACACTGAAAGGCCATCTCCAGTCCACCCAGCTGTGAATGGGTATCTGATCCATTGGGTTGGAGAAGTCAAAGGTGGTTGGATGTGAAACATTGCTTCCTTGTGCACCTTAAGTCACAGAACCTGGTGTACCTTAACTGACTACATGCCACAGGGTGGACTTTAACTTCTTTGGGGGGGCTTTGTACTTAAGTGGGCAATGAAATGGATCCTGAAAGGAGGGGAGGGTTGTTTTTGTGCACCAGAAGATACTTGGATTGGATCTTTATCTGAGAGAACCTGACAGTATCACTCTGTAAGGGTAGTTGAGTTATACCCTGTTGACTTGCTTTGATCCCCATTCCTGAAGATGTCCCAGTTTATTCACCATAGTCAGTCCCATAGGGATTGTGAATAGAGCTTTCCCATCCCAGTTTACCAGAGGATTAATTCATCCCCATAATCTTCTGAAGACTGTGGAGGTTCTCCATAATATGATTCAAGGCTAATGTGAGACTAGAGTGTGACTCCACTGCTACCCCTGTCCCTCAACTAGCTGGCCAGGCGTGTCAGCATTGCCCCGCATTCCAGCCAGGAAACTGAGAGTGAACGTCATTCATTATTGATTAAATGTGTGTGCTTTTGCGATTGCAAATAATTAATATAATAATACAACCCCATAAATATTAAAACAGATAAAAACACTGAGCTAAAATACGATAAAGAAAAAACGGAGCAATAGGAGGAAATTATACACCATCTTTAACTTGCAAGCAAATGTTGGTTAAGCATACAAATGGACCAATTATCAATTCTCCTGAGGCTGAGAGAAAAGTGACGGTCAAGGCCACTTAGCAAAGCCAAGACAGGAACTCAGGATACTCAGTTTCCAGCCATTCACTGATCGACACTCATAGAGTCTTAGATACAATGCATTCGGTAATACACAACCCAAAATAGTATGGGCCTCTTTTTTCTTTTCTTTTCTTTCCTTTTTTTTTTTCTTTTTTTTTGCAACAGCCTTGTATTATGGACCAGGTGCAGCATAACAATGGGTAGAGCAAGTGGAATGGCTGACCCAGGGCTCAGGCATTCAGAGGACTCCACTTGCCAACCCACCAATTTTTTCACCATTGGGGCCAACCAGCACAATCCCATAGCATCTGTGCTGCACTGTGCCATCCCCAACTACCACCACCCACCTTCCACCCATCTCTCTTCCAGTCGCATCAAGCAGCAGTGAGAGAGAAAGGGCACTTATCCACCCACTCCTAGGTCCTTATCTGCTTCTGCCTTGACCACAAGCTGGAGCGGAAACAGATGGAAGGAAGAGCGGAGACAGGTGGAAGGCAGGTGGCAGCAGTTCCCCACAGCACCTGAGGGTGACGACGCAGCATTGGCAAGGACCCTCAAGAGAGCGGACAAGTGCTCAGGGAGGGCCAATAATTTGACCAAATTCTGCTGCTGGTGGTGATTCCTGTTCAATTGTGATCCACTACCACCCCCAAATCCTTCTCAGCAGCAGCACTGTTGCCTAGACAGTTACTGCCAAAAAAAGGATTTGAGGGCTATAGTGCTTCATGCACCGACTCCTACCCAGAAGATGAATGAAAAAATAATTCATTCTACACTTAAGAACATAAGAGCTGCCTACTAGATGATGCCAATGTCCCATTCAGTCCAGTATCCTGTCTCTGTCAGTAGCCAGCACTGGATTTTTTAGAGGACGTGTACAAAAGCAAGATGTAGATGGAATGATCCATCCCTTGTTGTTCATTCCTAGTTTGACAGAGGTTTCTTCCCCCAACCAATTTGACTAGTAGCCAGTGACTGCCCTATCTTCCATTATTGGCCTTTCCTTTACAGCATTCCCTGACAGTGAGTTTCAGAGGTTAACTCACAGATTAATCATCATGCAAAAAGGCTGTAACTTCCGGCACTTGCTAAAATCTGGAGAGTCTAGATTCCTGAGATTTCAGATAAGCTCAAGGAAGAGTTAAAGAACAGCAACCTGATTTTTTTGCAAAAGAAAAAAAATAGCTTTCTCTTTTCTTCCTTTTTTCCCTCTTTTTTTAAAAAAAGCTTCATTTTCAGTTCAATGAAACTGGAGAGGCTGGAAATAATACAAAGCCTCTTTACAAAGCCTGGCTTCTTTCTTCTGTGGCATCTGTGCTGAAATATCTGCTATGGTAACAGCCCCCGTGCTCTCTTCACAGTATCCAGCCTCATCAAATATTCTCTCTTTCAAGGCTGTGCTCTTAGATTAGGGAGCTCCCCATCTCAGCTGTGTTGCATTGCCAAGTGCGCTTGGGAGAACTTACAGAGCCAGCACAAGGGAAAAGTAACGGCTCTGATTTAGTTCTCACTGCCAGTCACAGTGTAAGGAGGGACTTTGCTGGGACAGGGGTTGCTTGTTCCCAGCCTGGGCCAACCTTACAAATACACAATATGCAAGGGTATAACAAGGAATTGAGGTCACAGGGCAAGGCCCCAGCCAGTGTGGACCCCACACTCTGACTGAACCCCATTCCTATGACCCCATGGTACTCATGGTTATCATTTCCCTCTGGTCTTTCACCTGGACAGGGTGGGTGCATGTCAGCAGGGATGAGGTAAAGGGGAGGGGAAAATCCCTATGGCCCACCCCTTTTCTGCCACCTCTGCCACCCACGGAAGCCCCAGTTTCTCTGAGTCACTGGGGCTGCTCATGCTCAGCTGCAAAAAATGGAGTTTCTCCTGGAGACTCTGGGTAAAAACAGACATGAGGCCAGTGCAGTGGCTCCCCAGCCTGGTCTGGGGCAGGAAACCACAGCCGACATGGCCTGAACCATGATAAATGTGCCCACGGTCAGAAAGTCATCCCACCACCCACACAGGCCGGGTAGTTCTGGAAGCTCAACAAACAACTGGGAAGCCAGCCCCGCCCCCAGCACTCCACTATGACAGACAGCCATGGGTAACCATGGCAACTGGCCATGGTGGCCCCTGACCCGTGGCAGGTAAGGCAAGGCCAAACAGACATTCTGGCCTGCTGTGGTCTACGTTGGCCACCGTCACATATGTTTTTAGCCATAGTCAAAACCTGGTATCTCCAGGTAAAACCCAGAGCGGTGGCAACACTAATATGGTTCCCCACTCCCATGTAGCTGGCCTGCCCCATCCCCAGAAGCCCTGTCTCTCTCCCCATCCAACTACCTAATCTCTCCTGCTCTTCATTGGTGCAGGGTGCTCTCTTTCCCCTCCCCAGCCCCTCAACACACACACACTCTGGTCTCCCTCTCTCTCTGTTCCCCACCCATACACCTCCTCCTTCCTCCCTAAGCAGCTTGGGCCGCAGGTATCTGAAAGATCGCCTCTTCCCCTATATCCTGGTGCAGCCTCTGAAGTCAGCCGAGGGCGCCCTCGTGTGAGTGCCAACTGCCTGTGAAGTTGCTACAACGAGGGCGCGTAGGGAGGCATTCTGGGTTACTGCCCCACAATTATGGAACTCCCTCCCCTTGGAGATCCGCCTAAGCCTAAGCCAACTCCTGTTCACCTTTTTGTTTGGCAGGCAGGAATAGGGTTGGGTGGGATTGGGTAGTGGGGTTTGGAGAGGAGGATTGGTGGGTGGCAAGTGGGGATAAAGGGTGGGGTGGGCGGGATGNGGGGCTCAGGAAGGGTTGGTGGGTGGCAAGTGGGGATAAAGGGTGGGGTGGGCGGGATGATATTGGGGTTAAGGGATTTTAATGTATTTTATTATATTTTATATTTTTCTTGTTGTGAGCTGCCCTGAGTCTTCATAGAAGGTGAGGTAAAAATGTAAAAAATAAATAATCCCTCCATTGACTGCCCACTCCTTGCTTGGACACTGCTCCTAAATGGGAGCTTCTCCCTTCTCCTGGCCTTGCTGTCTGCCGTTCTCCAGCTACTAAGGCTGTCACTGCCATTACCACCAGGAATGCAACAGCAATGGAAACAGAGGGTGTTTTCAGACGTTACGGGGCCACTTGGCCCCGTACCGAAAACAACCCATTCATTCCCCGCCGGGGTCACCCTATCACGCCATATAAGACGTGCCGGGGGGATCCCAGCGGGGAATCTGGGAGGGGGCGGGGCCGCACGGCGCAACGTGTGGCCGCACGGCCCCGCCCACTCCACGCACCCTGCCGCCCGCCCTCCGGGAAGACGGGCAGGCGGCAGGGCCAATGCGGCCGCCGCGTCGGGCTGGATGCGCCATGGCCCGGGATCCCATCGGGGATCCCGGGCCATGGCAACCGGCCAGACGTTACTTTTTTTGGGTCCTCGCTGGGGATCTTTTTGACCACGCTTCCCGGGACATTCCCCCGGCTAGCCCGGGAAGGGTGGTTCAAATTGCGGGTATTGACCGTGGCGAACATCTGGCGGCCGCCAAACAGACATGCGAGCCACAGTGACCACAGGTGGGTATTCACCGTGGTTCACTGTGATCTCGTAACGTCTGAAAATACCCAAATTCTCAGGAAAAACAAAGAAACTTTTGGAGCAGCTTCTGAGGCCTTGTTTTCTTCATCCTATGGAAGACAGGAGATTCACTTTGTGGCGTGAGAATCATCTCCCTTACCCCCTGCAGAGAAAAGCTGGACGTGACTGTCGTTGTCTTGCAGCAGATCATCTTTGGCCAAACCATATATTCACCCTGTCTAATCAGAAAACGCCAGTAGCTGAGGAAAGGTCACTAGTACTGCTGCTTGGGATGCCAGTTCCATGATTAGCCTGCAAGGTCATAGGCTAAAGGTATAATGGTGCCAATCCCCACCACAGTCTGCCGAGCCGCACCAGCACTCAGAGAACCTAGCCAATGGTTCTTTCCTCCTTTTGTCCAAAAGGACAGTTTTAACCATGCCAGCCTGATGGGTCTCAGCAGGATTATTAAGCATTTCCAATGTGCTTTCCAATCCTAATCTAGTTCACTCTCACAACAAGCCTGTAAGGTAGGTCATATTATTGCTATATGACAGATGAATAAATGAGGCTGAGACATATAGCGACTTTGGCCATTGCCCAAGGCCACCCAGTGAGTTCATGGCTAAAATGATGTTTGAACCCTGGTCTAAACCCAACATCTTATCCACAAAGCTACACTGGCTCCCATAGTCAGCAAGCACACAGACTTTGACTGTTGGTCACTATGATATCCCAAATAGTGAGGTTAGCCATGTAGCAAATAGGGTGGCCAGATATGCAAATTTTAGAGGACATTTATGAAAAATACAGGTTGCAGGGCTGCACTGGAGCCAATGCAGCCCTGCTACCTGTATTTCTAATGTGTCCTCTAAAATTTGCATATCTGGCCACCCTAACCCCAAAATGCATTTCCAAGGCCTGTAAGAAAGTCCCATCAGCTGCTTTTAGTAAGGGCTGGCTTTGGAGCTCACTGTGGAGGAATGACTGTTAGTCTCCACTCTGCCTGCACAACTCAAAGATTCCTTCCTATCGGCCTCTAGCAGCTTGGACTCTGCTCATAGTTCAGGGAGCTCCATGCAACAGCAGGAAATGAAAGACATGCTGTGATCCAGTTGCTAACAGCAGAATCAGACACAGACAGGCTCTCCTGCTCCAGCCATGATAATGGTGGTGCCAGGAGCAATCAATGCACCTTTGAGACGGAAAGTCACATCTTTGAACAGCAAGCTCGGACTGAGACCATAGGCAAAATTAGCAATGGAGTGCCTGCAAACAAAGCCGGTCTCTGCGGAGATATGGAGTGACGTGGGCTGGCTGCCTCAGACAGGGAGCAAGTGTGGGATGCAGGGTAGGATACATCCCAAAGGAGAGGGGAGGGAATGCTTGATTAATGGGGAGAAAGGGTCTGGGGCAGGGCGGGGATTGGCAGAAGAGACAGCGTGAAAGCAGGAAGGTGGTGAATTATTAAATGAGTAGGCCAACTAGTTATTGATATAGCACCTTCAACATGACGTGCTGAGCAATCATGAGAGACAGGTCCCTGCCCCAAGGGGCTTAGCCACCCAGTGACTTTTAACCACCTAGTGTAGCTTATCTAATTTTTATATATCTGAGCAGCTGCATTAGCTCCAAAATTAGGGTTTTTTTAGAATAATAAAAGCTGGAATCTCTCCCTTTACCTATTGGTTGGTTTTGAAGCCTTCAAATTAGAGTTGCCAGATCAGATGGACTTTTAAGGGAATGCCCCTTTATTTCAGAACACCACAGCTCTGGAGAACATAAGGGACATCCTTTATTTCAGAAGATGAAAGCTCATTAGAAACACACACACACACACACACACACCCCAGGGGAATGTACCCCTTTGGTTCCCTTGGATTTTACATGACAGGTGAGGGGAGGAGTTTGAGGGACAGGGTGTGGCCTTGGAGGTCAGATGTGGCCCTTGTTACTCCGCTGCGCACTGCAGTCACTGCACCTGCACCCTTGGTCCAGAGGGACACTTAGAGGAGGCTAGCCAGCTGGGAGGGCAGAGCGCTGTAGGTCAAACTTGCATGCAGAGAGCCCCAGGATATACAGAGAGCCCCAGAGCATGAGCAATACCTTAGCTGCAATTACCTAACACAGCAATAAAGCACATTATTTACATATTTATGATGTATTTACATAAAAACACAAGTCTACAAAACTGATCTCACAGCCCATCATTTCAGTGAGCGATCAGCATTCATGCATTTGCATTGCGCTGTCACATGCCAGCAACGGCAAAGGCTTCCTAACGCCACCCGCACACCTGATCTTAATAATTTGAATACATTAGCACCTTGATGAGGCATTTATACCACAGTGCCATGCTGTCTCCAAACTGCCAAGATGTTTCCAACACCAAAATTAGAAAATGTCGGGATAGTTATTTATACTACAGGCTGCGCAGCATCAATCTCCTCCCTAACTTCATTTAGATTAGTCTGCACTGACAGAATGTCCAAACTTCCCATCCATCCCCTCCCTCCTGCATTCATTTCCAAGACACCATTTAGGCTGCAGAAATAGAGCGGATAAGCGGGTATTCCCATAAGCAAAGGCAGGTATGCTCATCAACTCCACAGTACGCAGTCCATCTCATAACTGACTGTGTACCTTGGTATGCCTCAGCAATGCCTGAGAAGGTACCTATTTCAGCTCTTCCTCCTTTCGTTCCCCTTATGGTGAGCTGGAGGGATGTGGCAGCAGGGGTGATCCAGCATGAGGTTTGGAGCCATATGATGCCTGGAGGCCTGTCCTGAAGCCTCGGCTGGCACCCAGGCCGGAGGGATGGGTGACTGGGGGTTAACAGCACAGCAGCTGGTGTGCCAAACACAGGTGGGCCTCAGACATGTGCGTATACACCTGTGTGGTCCCTGGAAGTTCACATGCGGTGCATTTCTGGCAAACGTCTTTGGCCTGCGCAAGTGTATGCACACATCTGGGGTCTAGTCATCTGGTCTAGGCTTCAGCACAGACCTCCAGGCATTGGATGACCCCTGCCAGTACTCCCCTGCCACCATCTTCCCACCCATTGCAGATCACCTCTGTAGGATTGCCACTGCTGCATGCTCACTGCCACCATCCTCCCACCCCCTTCCCTCCCGAAGACACAGGTAAGATAGGGGGAAATATGGATTTGCTACCCACAGGTGGCCCCCAGTTTTCTGGATCACTGGCAGATGCTCAAGGGGGTGCTCTCATACCTTCAGGTTCACCCACAGATAGCAAATCCATTAACCATTTCAGCTCTACTCAAAAACCAAAATGTCGGTGTAGCAGGGAGCAGTCCTGTGGGGCTGCTACCCCTTTAAGAAGGGGACTGTGGGGGTCAGCCAAAGGGCTGAGCGTCCACAGGCATGTGGCAGAGCCAGCCCCAGAGCTGGGGATCAACCTGTGAGGAGCACAGGCTGAGAAACCTCAGGGACAGAGTGGGCAGGTTACTGGCCCTTTAAGGATGGAAGAGTAGAAGCCTGGCCACGCCCACTATGCCGTATATAAGGAGAGACTAGGCAGAGAAGAAAGAGTCTCTACCAGGGAGCTGAAGGAGCAACATCTTCCTGAGAAAGCCTGCCTGCTTTATGCTGTCCAGGGTGCTGAAGACTGGAGAACCAGCAGGACCCAGGCAAAGTGGGATATGCTTTGCCCAGGAGGGAGCTTCTTGCCTGGGGAAGGCTTGGCCAGAGCCTGGGGGTTTAAGGACTGGCTGAATAGACTTTGGGGGGTTGAGTTGTGTTGCTCCTGAGTCTGCAGAGATGGATCTGGGCCTGCAGGGTGGAGGCGACTGAGCCGGCAGTCCCAGGTACAGAGAACATGGGTGGTGTCCAATAAAGGACTGTAGACTAAGACCCTCTGGACTGTGTGGTGTGTCCTGAGAGGGTACCCCCTGCCTGGAAGGAGGGGTTCAGCCGAGGCTCAAGGCTGAAACGGCGTAGCAGGGGTGAGCTAATTCCCCAAGTGCAACCTCAGTGGCCCTGGGGACACACACCCCACTACAGCACGTGGTGGAGAATGCAGGTATAGTGCCACCCGCTGGTGCATAGTGGAACTGCACCCAACCTTGGCAGCCATTCGTGTGTGGAATTGGAGGTTGCCTGTTGGAGCTGCATCTGTGTGAGTTCCCTGGTGGAAGGTGAGCCTGGGTTCCAGAAGCAGACGGGACTGGAGGGATGGTGCCCAGTCACTGAGTTTGGGACCAGACACTGGGAGAGAGCCGTGGAGCTTTGTGCCTGGACTGAACCAGAGGAGTGCGCTTGGAGGAGCTTGACGATGGCAGCAGGACGTGCATGCTGGAGTTGGAGGTGTACCCCAACCGGCACTCAGCTTATGGAACTTTATAGAGCCGGAGCTAAGGCAGCGTGACCAGTGTCAAGGCTGGCCCTTGAACCCATGGCTCTTGGGGTGCTGGAGGACCTTTCTGGTGCCCTGCACCACCTGGTGGACTTGTGAGTGGGTTGGCTTTTCCTCCTTCTGTCTCCTCTTGTATGGTTGCTCCTTGTGTGCTGTGCCCTTCCCCAGCTGTAGCCGGTTGCCCTAGACCTGCCTCCCAGCTTCTTGATTGGCCACAGTAAGTATTTAAGCCTTGGTGTGGCCACAGAAGCTGGTGGAGCAACCTCTCTTGCCCCTCCCCATTTTTGTCTCTGGTGTTGAGTACTGCTAGTGTTGTGCAGCACGGGTGCGACCCCAGTCTTCCTGTGAATGTTTGATTCCTGTGTTCTCCCCCTAAGTGTGGTGAGCTCGTGTATGGTGCCCCCTGTCTGACTCCGGTGTGCTCTGGGCCAGGTGAGCGCTCGTAATATCCCTCCTGTTCTATGTGTGCCTCCTGTTTAACTGCCCTCCTTCCTCCGCGTGAACCCTCTGCTGATTGCCCCCCCTGCTCTGTGTGCACCCCACACTTTGTTCTTCCCCCCCCCTGCTCTGTGTGAGCCCACGCTTTGTTGTCCCCACCTCCTCTGTGTGAGCCCACGCTTCATTGTCCCCCCCCACCTCCTCTGTGTGAGCCCATGCTTCGTTGTCCCCCCCTGCTCTGTGTGAGCCCATGCTTC
>QEPC01001423.1:8409659-8432828 GCA_003113815.1 Sphenodon punctatus | reverse complement strand
TATCTATCTACACTAAATCTAACTGCTATTAGCTATTCTAAATGCTATGAACTAAATGGATTATCTAATAAGTATACAGGCCTACTCCTACAAACACTATAACTAAATCACTAACGCTATCTCGATCACTAAGCTAACTCCTACAACTGTCTACTGTCCCTAACCTATTTCTCTATCTATCTATATCTATCTTTCTCCATATATAGATATATCTATATAGAGAGAGTTATATCTATCTATCTATCTATGGGATGGGGGGGAATCACAAACAGCACAAGGTTTCAGTTTAAGGTTTAAGTTTCATTTCAGTACAAAATTGAAATGAAACTTAAACCAATCTAATAATCCTACTCAACGCCTGCTGTTCAGGAACAGTGACACTGACTAGCTCAAAAGGTGTTGGGAAGGGGGGAGGCAGATAGTTTCATTTCTTGCAAGCCTCTCCACCCCTGGTGCTTGGAAGTCTGCTCCTAAGTGATTAGTACTACCCCTCCCTGTCACGTTCGACCTTCCAGTGAACCTTTTTTTGCCACCCGAACTCACACGAACACGATCCGAACTGACCGAACTATTAGGCCATTTCGACGTTCGGTTCTGTTTGGTATGTTTGAGTTCGGGTTCGAGTTCAGTCATCCGAACAGGCTGAGTTCGGGCCAAACTCCGAACTTCCGAACCACGTTCGCCCATCCCTAGATGACAGCCCTGCAACCTGTATTTCTCAGGTGTCCTCTAAAATTTGCATATCTGGCCACCCTACTTTAGGGCAGCAGCCCAGGATCTCAGATTTTGAGGGCCGCCTCCAAATTTCTCCCTTTTTTCTGCCACTAGCCACTAGCCAAAAACAAAGATAGGGTTCCTGAGAGCATAAAGCAGGCAGTGGCGGTGTGGCTCCTCAGAAGAAGCAGCAGGGCAGGGAGCAGAAGGCTGTTTCAGGAGGGGCAGAGACAGAGTATAAAGCATCATGGGAGAGCCCAGAAAATGTGGGGCAGGAGAGGCCAGGCATACAGTGCAGCCCCAATCCCCTGAAGGGGAAGTCTCTGGTGGAGGTCTGTTGCTGATGCATGTGGCAGAAAAGCATGTTGGGAACAGCTCCTGTTCCTGGAAGGAGGCAGGCTCTGCATGAGGGTGCTTGATCTATTTGTGGCCACAGCTGGAGTATATGAAGATAGATTGTAGTAGCAAGCCCCCTGGGAAGCATAGGGTTTGTGGAGCAGGAGACAATAGCTGGGAGCAGCATGAGGCTCCCAAGAACATTTAATTGAGCCCTGTCAACAAGGGAGAAAGGAGCCTGAAGTGTGGTCTTATCAAGCCTTCAAGAGCATGTTGTTGTTATTATTATTATTATTATTATTAAACATTTATAAAGCGCCAGTTGCAACCTGGCGCTGTACAGAACATACAATCAGATGCGGTCCCTGCCTGTGGCTTACAATCTAAAAGACAAGGAGGGGGAGACAAGGAGAGGGGACAGCGGGAGAGACATGGGAGAAGACAAACAAACATTCAGGCGGATGCGAAGTCTCAGGTGCGTGTACTTGGCTTGGTTACAAGGTGGTCGGTAGCAGCAGTCAGCAGAGGAGGGCTGACAGTAAGAGCAAGGGGAAAGACTAGAGGGCATTGGGAAAGGCAGCATGGAAAAGGTGGGTCTTGAGGAGGGATTTGAAGGAGCGGAGGGAGGAGGCGAGGCGGACGTCGGCAGGGAGGGAGTTCCAGGCATGCGGGGCAGCGAGGGAGAAGGGACGAAGGCGGTTGGGCGAGCAGGAGAAGCGAGGGAGAGCGAGGGAGGGGACAGCGGAAGAGCGGAGAGCGCGCGCAGGAGCGCGTAGGGCGATTAGGTCCGAGAGGTAAGGGGGAGCTTGGTCATGGAGCGATTTGAACGTGAAAACCAGGAGTTTGAACAGGATACGTTCAGGAAGGGGGAGCCAGTGAAGGGAGAGGAGGAGAGGCGTCACATGGTCGAAGCGACGGGCAGAGTGAATGACCTTGGCGGCAGAGTTTTGGATCGCCACAAGGGGGGACAGGTGGGAGCGAGGGAGGCCAGCAAGGAGGAGGTTGCAGTAGTCGAGGCGAGAGATAACCATGGCATGAACAAGGATTTTGGCCGAGGAGACAGATAGAAAGGGGCGAATGCGGGCAATGTTGAGGAGAGCGAATCGGCAGGATTTGGCCACAGAGTCAATGTAAGGTTTAAAGGAGAGGTGCGTGTCAAAAATGAAGCCCAAGCTGCGGGCACGGAGAACAGGACGGATGGTGACCCCATCAATGCAGACGGTCAGGTCAGAGGGAGAGGAGGGGGAGGGAGGAAAAATGAGGAGTTCAGTCTTGGCCATGTTCAGTTTGAGTTGGCGTCGGGACATCCAGGCGGAGATATCAGAGAGGCAGTCGACGAGGCGTGAGCGGACAGAGGAGGAGAGAGAGGGGGTAGAGAGATAGAGTTGGGTGTCATCAGCATAGAGATGGTATTGGAACCCGTGGGAGGCAATAATTTCACCAAGGGACCGGGTGTAGATAGAGAAGAGGAGAGGGCCAAGGACAGAACCTTGGGGAACCCCAACCGAGAGGGGAAGGGAGGGGGAGGTCGACTCGGGGAGGGAGACATTAAAGGAGCGGTCAGAGAGGTAGGAGGAGAACCAGTCAAAGACAGAGCCACGGAAGCCCAAAGAGTAAAGGGAGTCCAAGAGGAGCGAGTGGTCGACAGTGTCAAAGGCAGCAGAGAGGTCAAGGAGGACAAGAACGGAGTAGTGGCGCTTCGATTTAGCGACAAGTAGATCATTGGTGATCTTGGCCAGGGCAGTTTCAGTAGAGTGGAGGGGGCGGAAGCCGGACTGGAGAGGGTCGAGGGAGGAGTTGGCAGAGAGGAGGTTCAGGCAGCGGGAGTAGACGACACGTTCCAGGAGCTTCGAAGCAAAGGGAAGGAGGGAGACCGGCCGGTAACTAGAGGGATCGAAAGGGTCCAGGGTAGGCTTTTTGAGGATGGGGGAGACAGTGGCATGTTTGAAGGCAGAGGGGAAGGAGCCTGTGGAAAGGGAGAGATTGACAACATGCAGAAGGGGGGGAGCGACAGTGGGAGCAATAGAGGTCAGGAGGCGGGAGGGGATCGGGTCAAGGGGGCAGGTGGAGGGGTTGGATGAAGAGAGAAGAGCAGAGATTTCCTGGAGAGAGGCAGGAGGGAAGGATGCGAGGAGGGAGGGGGGCGGGGGAGGGGGCGGGAGGGGAGCGGGGGGCAGAGGGGGGCGGGAGGCAATATCCCGACGGATCTTGTCAATCTTGGAGGTGAAGAACGACGCAAGATCCCGAGCAGCAAGGGAAGAGGGCGGGGGAGGGCAGGGGGGTTTGAGAAGGGAGTCGAAAGTAGAGAAAAGGCGGCGAGGGTCGCGGGAGAAAGATTCGATCCTAGAGGCATAATAGCGCTGCCTAGCTAGGGAGATAGCCGAGGAGAGGGAGGAGAGGGAGAATTTGTAATGGAGGAAGTCAGGGAGGGAGCGGGATTTGCGCCAGAGGCGTTCGGCAGCCCGGGCGCAGGAGCGGAGGTAGCGGATGGCAGGGGTAAGCCAGGGGCAGGGGTCGAGGGGGCGGACGGGGCGAGCAGAGGGGGGGGCAAGAGAGTCAAGGGTCGAGGAGAGAGAAGCGTTGAGAGCAGAGACAGCAGAGTCAGGGGAGGAGGAGGCGAAAACGGGGGGGAGAAGGGGGGAAAGATGTGCGGCAAACTCCGAGGGAGTAAGGGCCTGCATATTGCGGAAGGGGCGCATAGAGGGGGAGGCGGAGGGGGGTCGGTGGGAAAGGCTGAAGGAGCCGAGGAAGTGATCAGAACTAGGGAAGGGGTCAAAGGAGAGGTCAGTTAGAGAACAGTTTCGAGTGAAGACGAGGTCGAGGGAATGGCCGTCAGTATGAGTGGGGGAGTCGGTCCAGAGTCGGAGATTAAAGGAGGAAGCGAGAGAGAGAAAGCGGGAAACAGAGGGGGCGGAGGGCGTGTCAACGTGAATGTTGAAATCACCAAGGATAAGAGTGGGGATATCATCGGAGAGGAAGAAGGTGAGCCAGGATTCAAAGTCCGGGAGGAAAGAGGAGAGGGAACCCGGGGGGCGGTAGATGACAGCAACCCGAAGGTGTAGAGGGGAGTATAAGCGCACAGAGTGGGCCTCAAAGGAAGGGAAGGAGGGGGAGGGAGGAGGGGAGAGGGTTTTGAATTGGCAGTGCTTAGCAAGGAGTAAGCCCACACCACCACCCAGGCCCTCAGGGCGGGGGCGGTGAGAGAACGACAGGCCCCCGGAGCATAGAGCGGCCGGGGTAACAGAGTTGGAGGGCGTGATCCAGGTTTCTGTAAGAGCCAGGAGTTGAAAGGGGCGAGAGAGGAAGAGATCGTGGATGAAGGGAGCTTTAGCCACGGATGAGCGGCAGTTCCAGAGGGAGCAGGAAAAAGGCAATTGGTGTTTGGGAAGGCACGGGATGCGGATGAGGTTGGGGGATGGGGAACGGCCTGGTTTGCGGGGTGTGAGTCGTGCACTGGCCTCGTATTGGCCACAATGGTCTGTGGAACACCTGGGTGTCGCGGGTTTGGGCCTAGGGGGAATGGGTAAGGGGGGATGAGGGTGGGGAGGGGGGATGGGCGTGGGTGAGAATAAGGGGTAGGTTGGCTGGAGAAAGGCCGCTGGTGATGGACGAGGGAGAAGGAGGGGGTGCGTGAGAAAGGCTAGAAGGAGGGAGGTGATAGAGGGCGAGGGGGTGAGGGAGATATAGGGAGGCATCATAGGTGTTGAATGTCCTGGTATCAGGGGGACGCCAGACCTGCGGTTGTCGGGTGAGCGCGTGCGTGCTGTCATGTCCTCACTCCGGCCTCACAACGGCCACAAAACGGCCAGCGCCCTTTTGTCGTCGCCCTTCGGGCGCCGCCCAAGGGCTGCCGCCCGCTGGGGGCGGGCGTGCACCTTTGGCCTGTGGCTGTGGGGTGGAGCCCTCCCAGGGGCTTCTGGGGGCGGAGCCTCGCTCACCTGCAGGGGATGAGCGCTGCAATGGCTGCTGGGGGCTTCTGGGGGCGGGCGTGCACCTTTGGCCTGTGGCTGTGGGGTGGAGCCCTCCCAGGGGCTTCTGGGGGCGGAGCCTCACTCACCTGCAGGGGATGAGCGCTGCAATGGCTGCTGGGGGCTTCTGGGGGCATGTCTGGCCTGCGTTCACCCTGTGCTCTACCTAATGGTGAGAAACAGTGTCGCGTTGTGCCTTTGTTTCCTCAAAGGGAATTTGCGCTTACATGACATGATCTGGTCTGGATATAGGGCACTCTTTTCCAATATGTGGAAACTATGCTAATAAGCCAGCTGCTCAGCAAAGTATTGTAAAGACAATTCATTTATAAATGAAGCTATTACACTTAAGAATATTATAAATATAAAGCAATAGTTTACTTAAGTTCAAATAAAGACATAGTAAAAGAGAAACAGTGTCAGTTAAAATACATGACTTAAGAGGACATTTCTGTTCAAGGAACAGCTCTGTTACAAGTTCAAAGATCTCAACATCTATAAGATATAACATATGCTCTAAGTATTATTGCTATGGTTGACTCAATGCATCATATTACCCAGTCCTTTGTCCCATACTGCCATATGGATGTGAGAAAAGCTCCAAGGAAGGAACTGTTTCTGAAAAATCCATTTCTCCTCTCCCTTCTTATGGAGGGAAATTTGCTTGGAAGTCAGCTAAAATGACATCAGGTCAAAACTGCTGACAGGGAGGGTTTTCTCAAAGTACATAGTAAGAAACCTGTTAATACATACTAAAACAGGTTGCTATCCTCTAAGATAGGATTAACGATGAGTAAACTCCAAACAAACAAGGCCTCTTCCTGCCGTGCTTGGGAGTCATGTATCTTGACTCTAGTCAACAGTGAATGTTGATTTCTTTAAGAGACAGACTGGCTAATTACATCTCCTATTCCAGTATCTGGTCAAGAGTTCAGTAAAAAGGTCACTATAGGAAAGCTCTTTAGGAAGTCATCATACAGAGGGACCAATTCTGATTTCCAGTATATTTGAAACACAGATGGTCAAAAAATATATGCCTATATACAGGATACATGACAACAGGAGAGAATGGCTTCCTTAGAACAGCAGAAACTTGGAGCCCTGTGGGGATTTACATACCAAGATTAGTGTGACCAGTGTGCCCTAGATGTGTCTTCAAAGGACAGGATCCCAGCATTTTCTGTGCCATTGATAATGACCCACAGGATAAACTGAAGCTCAGAGGCTTTTTGTGGACAAGTGCATTGCTAACAGTGAATTAGCCTAGGCTGAGCTGGCCTTGTAGGCCCACCTATGGCCAACAGTCTCCCCATAGCAGAGATTTCCTGGAACACAACCTGCGAGGTTGAGGATCCAAATGAGAGCCATTGAATGTGTTGATCTAAGAGCATGTGAATTTTCCTATTCCCCTTTTCTGTATGAAATACACCAAGCCACTTAGTATTCCTAACACAGTCCAATTATTTATCACAGAGATTTTTCATTTTGAGTTTCAAGGTATAACAAGGTAGTTATAACAATGATTTAAGGCTACAGGAAGTTTGATTATAGAGGGGAATTATTAGAAGGGCTCAATGAAAAGAATAAGTTGCTGTGAAATAATGGGTCTGTTAAAGAAAAGATATGCACTTTGAATAAAGAGGCTGGTTCACCATTCCTGTTCCGCACCCCTGCTCCCCAGAGTGAAACGCCTGCCCTCACACATGGAGAACAGCGGTTCAGGCCATCTCAGACCTCCATACATCTCTGAGTCAGTGGCAGGAATTTGAGGTCAAGTGAAGGTGTCTGTGCTCACAGCAAACACAAATCCACAGCTGGAGGATCCAGGACTCAGGTTAGTGTGGGAGGAAGAATAATTCTATAAACTTTATGATACAGCACATCAGCTCAGAAACAGGCATAAAAGTGATGGACTGGCCCCAGGAACCTGACACAGAGCAGATAGAGAGCTCTGGCTGGAGACAGAGGGGAGGGGGCAGGTCGGAAGAAGAGAGGCTAGCTATAAAAGCTGAGGAAGCCAGGAGTGATTAGTCACCGTCGGTATGTATGTAGGAGTATGTGTCAACAAGGAGCTAGTGCTGGAGAACAGACCGAGCACCCCTCCAAAAGGGGCGAGGACCAGACCTTAATTTAAAAAAAAATTAAAAATGAATAGTTAGGGCCTGCCCCAGCCTTCCCCAGAAGTCATGTCCCCTGCCCTAGAAGCCAAATCTCCTGGCACAGAGCTTGTCAGAACGGGGGAATAAACCCTGTGCTCCAGTTAGCAACCCAACCACTGGGCTTACCTGTCTCTCTTCCGATGAATCTAAACCAGGAGTTCTTGTGAATTAATCTGTGCAATGAGCGCTGGTATAAGGGGTGGGTGGGACAGGAGAGTCATTAATGAAAGCTAAATAAACCATGTTTTTAATGGCTTTCATTCCAACCCTGAGATGGCCAATATTTGCCTTTCTCTGGTCTTTCATATTTTGGGGTGTATGCTCCTGCTGGAAACATTTCCCAGGTCTCAGCTGAGCCCTGGCAAGCGCCCTACAAATTAAGCTGGGGCAGGGACAGATGAAAAAGCACTCTCCCCTCACACAAAGTACAAGCAGCAGTGTCAGGATCCCAGCCTTGAGGCAGAGGTGCCGAGGAGCTGATGCTGAAATCTGGCTCAGGGGCAAACTCCCGGGTATTCATGTTATCAAGTCGGGACAAGTCAGACGTGAGGTCAGTCTGCAAGAGACATTCTGTAGAGCAAGGGAGATCAATAATTGCTGGGAATTGAGTCCAGAAGGAGGACCAGGAGCAGGGTCATGGCTATAGCAAGGGTCTGTGGCCAGAGAATTAGTCCAGGATGGTACAGATGTGAGACAGTCCAGCTGTGAGCAGGCTGAGTCTCTGCTTGGATGCTCAGGAGTAGGACTAATGATCCAGGAAACGTATATACCTTCAGCCAATCAGGGCTAGAGCCCCACTAACTAATCAGGATTCAGGACCTTGGGACAGGTAGCTGCTAAGGGATGGTGGGACTTCCATTGTCTCCAAGCTCCTGTACTTGGACACTCCCAGATAGCTCTGAGGGTCTGGATTCTAGATGTGGGTACTAAGTCCCAACAAGCACTTTCTGCCACATGCTTTCCCAGTAGGGCTGAAACCATATGCCAGACCAGGGTTGAATTTACTCTACAGCAGATAAGCTGTTAGACTTGGACCTAAACGTTCAGGGTTCAGTCCTGTCTTAGCCATGAACTCCCAGCATGGCCTTGGCCCTATCACTTTCGCTCAGTCTCAGTTTCCCATTTTTAAAATGGGAACAATAATGACCTACTTCACAGGATTGTTGTGCGGGTGAAGCAGAGACTTCGACCATATTCACACCTTCAGCTCCAGGCCAGTCCGCACATATTTTGGCTCTGGAAGAGGATCCAGAAGCCAAAACACGTGTGGGGTTTTGCCAGTGGGAAAGGACCCCTGCGCGGCTTTGCTGACAATTACCCGGAAAAGTACAGAGCTTCTGCACTCTTCAGGGTGTTTGCTGGCAAAGCTATGCGGGGTTGGGGGGGGTTGCACTGGCCAAATCCCGTGCATGTTTTGGCTTCTGTATTATCTTCCAGAGCCAGAATATGCGTGGACCGGTCGACCCAGAGCTGAAGGTGTGAAAGTGGTCTAAGGCTGTAAAGCTTAGACTAAAATAGGTGTTATGTTTTATTATACATTATACATGTTGCAGGGCACCCATTATACATGTTGCAGGGCACCCATAGACCCATAGAGCACACCTGCAGCCCTGCAACATGTATAATAAAATATAACACCCATTTTATCAGTGTTAGCGTGTCGGTGTGAAAAGGGCCATAGAGTTGCGGGCAGATCACCTGATGCTCTAGGCTGCCGCCTGCAACGCTATGGTGTTTCCCGGGGCAATGGCCAACTGGAAGCAGAACTGTAGCACGGATCCGTTCAACAGGTGAACCGCAGCTCCACCTCAGGCCATCCCACTCCACTGGCGGTTCTCTCGGATGTTCTGGAGGGCTGGAGTGGAGCTGGTTGTGTCTGATACACTCCAACATCTGGTGGTGTGCTTTTAAACAGACAGGCCATCCAGGGCTGGCATGGCCACCCCCCAGGTCAGCCTGTCCATCTGTTTTTTAAACCCATTGTCACAGAAGACACAAAACACAAGATACATTTCATGGGCACATTGCTGTCATAATATAAACACTACAGCCTTGGCTATCTCAATCCCATTCACAAGACACTTTACAAACTTTTAGCCAGTGCAAAAGGTTTCTGCTTTGTCAGATCAGAGTGACTTTTAGCATCATGTTGCTGTCCTGTATGCTTCTGATACTTGTCAAAATTCCAATGACCCATTTACTGTGATGTGGAAAGTATACTGTTACTATTGGGTGCACACAGGGACCTAGCAAGCCAATATGAATATGCAGTACAGAACAGACTAGAGCCCAAAGGAGGCTAGGCATTGATGATCGTCCTCCAAGAACTGGCTTTCCAGTGCTCAGCAAACATTGCACTTGGACTTCGCTGGCACTGTGAGTGGACTGATCACAGAACTGTGGGGTTCAAAAAGGGTCCTCAAGGGATCATCTAGTCTAACTTGCTGCTCCAAGGCATCACTAGGAGAAAACACATCTGCAAAATTTCTGCAGGAACATGGGAAACTAGAAGCAATCAGACATGCCCAGCATGGCCAACATCTTCAAAACCTGACATCATTGAAAGAGACAGGACCCTGCAGGAAAAAACAGGATGTGATTATGTCATTAAAGACTATAGCATAATGCATGTGCACAGCCTTGCAAAGTCTGGGACACATGAGAAGCCTGGCTTGGGTATTTGCTAGCATTCAAATGATCAATTTGACAGCATTAATGCTTTGTTATATTAGTCTCTTATCTAGCATGATTGCCATGTTGGTCCCAACTGTACGAGATGGAGACACAGTAATTCAATGTATTGGACCAACTTCTGTTGAAGAGAGTATATAAGCGTTCAAGCTACACAGGGCCCTTCCTCAAGCAATTAAAGAAGCTAGTTTCTTGATGTGCATTAAACACATGACTTGCAAGGCATGGAGAATGGCCAGCTCTGATGCTATGTTGTTTAGCCTGGGCAGACTTCAAACCATAGATTCCCCCCTTATTTTTTCTTGTGGATGAAAGACTGGGCTGGCTCCTAATTAGATCTACAAGCACAATTGTTAGCACATGTGTATTAAGGGGAGGGGAATGGGCAGCAACACAGAAATTCTTTGAAACTAAGTCTATTTTGTGATCTTGTCAAATGGTGTGACAAGGAGGAAGAGACTGCTGCATCTGGTAGGCTTTGTTCTGCATAAAGCCATCTGCTTCGTGCTCTGGGATTTCATTATTCTAAGGGAATATTTATATTATAATAATGCCTGGCTCTTCTATAGAGCCATATGTCTGCATGGTGCTTTGCAGAACAAATGCCTGCAGCTGGAGGAGATAAACTCAAGGGGAATGAATGGAGGGATGTGAAGGAGTAAGGCGAAAGGGAGAGGATGGGCTAGGATGCTTCAGAAACCCTTAAGCTCCTTTTGAAGAAGAAAGTGAACTAGGAAGTTCCTAAAGTGCACAAGCAGCAGAAATGAGGTTGGGGATGAAGTTCAAGGGGCAACATGAGAAAAGGCAGAAATAGGAGGTGGAAACAAAGGGCCCAGCTAATGCTTCTCATGGCCAGTGGGAAGCTCATAAATTCAGAGAGTTTAAAGTCAGAAGGTCTGGAATTGAGTTTTGGGGTGAATACCATATCCAGTTGATTCACCTGATCTGATCTGACTCTGGCAAAATGGAAATTAACTGTGATCCAGTTCCTGTTTTATCAGAAATCCATCTTGTTTATTCTGATTTGGTTATTCGGTTGTTTTGGTTTGGTCACTTCAGTCATTTTAGTATTTCAAAAACCCAAATGAAGTAAACAATCAAACCAAATAACTGAAGTGACAAAATGGGCAGTTACCAAACCAATATAACTGAAATAACTGATGTGCAGAGATCTGCTGTGAAAATGAAAGCGTGTCAGATTTCCACAGGCTGTTCCAAAAATGCAGTTAATTTCTGTGGCTATGAAACAATCCATTTCAACTCTAGAAGTGACCATTGTGGCCATCAAATCTGATCCCCTGCAGAACCTCAAAAGTCATAGAATTGCTCCCAGTCACACCTGCCTCAAGCTCAGACTCCTGTCCGGACCTTTTGGAAATGTACCCAAGTCTTGGTTCAAAGACTCCAAGCCATGGAAAATCCACCACATTCACAGGCAGGAGGAGGAGAATTAATATAGAGACAGCAATCTACCTGGTGCTGTACAATCAGTTGTTATAGACAGGTCCCTACATCAAGGGGTTTACAATCTAAGGGTGCTTTCCAACGTGACAAAATGTGCACCGTTTGCCTCCGCAAGAAACTCCGGGAGACAAATGCTGCACAGCTTTTGTCACGTGGGAAAACAAAGCTGCGCAGCTTTGTCACTGATCATGTGAAGGATGCAGAGCTCAGCTTTCCAGCTTTGCATCCTCCACATGATTGGCGTCAATGTTGCAAGCTTTGTTTTCCCACATGACAAAAGCTGCACAGCATTTGCCTCTTGCAGTTTCTCATGGAAGCAAACGGTGCACATTCTGTCACGTGGAAAAGCACCCTAAAAAGACAAGGGAGGAGAAACAAGGGAGAGGGAAACATAGGGAGAGACAAGGATACATTCATAAAGTTGATGAGGTTGATTCAAATGGTCCAATGATAGTGAGAAGAATGGACAGTGTGCAAATGTGAGATGGGGAAAGGAAGATGCTAGCTTGTTGTTTTGGAGGGGAGCCCTGAGCTTTGGTGGGTTGACACAATTGTATCCCTGTTTCCTCCTGCTTGTCAGACCTGATGATAATATTAAAGAGTTCACTTCTCATGTATCTTATATAATAAGCATATATTTTTGGCCATTTGTGTTGCAATGTATTGAAAATTAGAATTAGCCTTTGTATGGTGACCTTTTATTGAACTCTTGACTATATACTGGGAGAGAGATTTAATTTGTTAATTTGTGGAGAATGTCCTGTTGACTTGTTTTAGGACTGGGGTTTTATCAGTTTGTGTCTCAGTGATTAATGACTCCATGGTACAAGTACCTCTTTTCAACTAGCTTCAAGGGGTACCTCCCCTTGAAGTAAAGTTTTAGCTTTAAATTAGCTAGCAGTTGGATTTAACTAATTGGTCAGCAGCTAATTTTGAAGAAAACCTGACTGAAACTCCATGGTCAGTCTCCTCTGTAACTGATGTCATCTGACTGGGTTCCTCAAGCAAGCAACTTAGTATAAGACTCAAAGCAGTTCTTGGATTCGGCAGAAAGATTCTAAATTGACATGAGAATCTTTTCTCACCTTGATGGCAGAACTGGGCACAGAACTGGGTAATATGAAAGTATATTCTTTTGATACATTTGAGCCAATGAATTAAGCATATGTTAGCTTTTAGGGCTGTTTCTTTAAACAGAAATGTTTATTTAGATGATGTACTTGTAACTGACTTTGATTCTCTTTTGTAACATATTGGTACCTTTTATTTGAATTTAAGTAAACTGTGCTTTATATTTATAACATTCTTTGTCTCATGACCTCATTTATAAATAATATTGTCTTTACAATACTTTGTTGAGCTGGTTGGCTTTTAGTACAGTGTAAACTAAGTTTCCACACTCTGGAAGAGAGCCGCCCTATATCCAGTTCAAAATTATGTCTGGCTGGACCACTAAGCGCATTTTTCTTTGTGGGAAACTGAGGCACAATGCGACAATAAGTAGATACAACTCCCTAGCAAAACGATCTAACAGTAAATTCCACTAAACAGGAGGGAACCGTAGGACCCAATACAGCAACCGACTACGCTAATGTGAATAAAACCTTGATAGCAACCCTACAACTGTGCGCTTGCAAGAAAATACTTTCTATGCCAATAAGTCCCCAAAATGTGCCTGTGTGACCATATTTTGAGGCTTAAATGTAATCCCCCATAACCCCAGAGAACGAAGGCATGAAAAATACATCAGTCAGGATCAGGTTCCTGTTGCAGATGGCATCACCCCACTTGGGATCTTACCCCACAGTTTGGGAGCCCCTGTGCTATGCACAGGTAGAGATGCCACCTCTCTGGGTTTCATCTGGATAGAGAGGCCATATTTTTGATCCACAGTCTCTGGAATCAGAGGGAGTCCAATTTCTCCAGGTCAGCCATGGCACTTGTGGCAAACGCAGAGAATTAAGACTTCCAGGGGCAGCAGGAGCAGGCCATAGGGACTTTCTCACCCCTTTTTTGATGGACACTGACCAGAAGTCTCCTTTGACCCCTGGCCATAGTCCGAACCACCCTACGGCCCGTGGTGAAAGCAGTCACCCGTCATGTCTGAAATCACCCCTAGGTTCCATTCCGGTCTGCAGGAAGTGTGGGTGTGGCCTCTCTAAACTCTGTAACACATCTTCTCTTTTTTGATCCTTTTCAAACTTTCCTATCAAGTACATCACAAAATAAAATATCCAGCTATGAAAAATACACAACTGGCTGGACAACATTTAAGTTTACTCTCAGTCTTTTCAGTCATTCAGCAATCTTCCATATCAGTTGTACTGTCCATTAGGCAGGGGTGGTCTTTCTGTGACCAGCTGTTCAACCTCTAGGTTAGTTGGTAAAGTATTGTCAACATATGTGTCTGTGTCATTTTACTTGACTCTCCTGCAATTTCTGGCAATTTGAGTACATTTCCAATTCCTCCAGAGTGGTGCTTGGATTAAAGGACTGTATATTGGGGGAACCAGAGGGTGGTGCCTGGCTTAAGGACTGTGGTATTGCTGAAGGCATTGTTAAGAGAGAATAAGAGACTGTGAGCTGAATTCCCCGAGGAAAGAGTCACTTGGTGGCCCTAATCCAGCCAGGATTCATGCCAGGTGAGCTCGTCTCTGCCACATACAGTGGAGAATGTGGATAACCTCAATGTGGCCATCAAGTCATCAGAGTAAAGAGGGGTTGACCCGGGGCAGGGCGAGCCACCTGAGGTAAGTGGAGGATTACACCCAAGAAAAAAGGGGAAAGAGATTGAGGAGCAGCTCCCGTGTGCTCCCTGAGGAGAGCCTGAAGCAGAGGAGACCAATGGGGGATGGGGGCAGGGGGGAGTATCAAAAATGGCAGCTGGAAGATTGTGCTGCAGATGGAGAAACCTGAGCAGCTTGTGGGACTGCGTGGAGCTGGAGCTGCAACATTAGAGTGGGATGGTGAATAGAATGCACTTAAGCTATGAGAGAACCAAGGAAACAGACAGCACAGGAAAAAACTAGGTCCTGGAGCCCCCACAGAGGGGGTAGCCCAATGACATGTTATAAATGTGGACAAAGGGGTTACCTTTGGAGATGGTGCCTCTATGGGACTGAAAAGAGGGAATGGACTCTAGGAAGACAGACAGGGGTAAAATATAGATACTGGGGCCAATAATATAAAAGGCCAAGACTGTGTTGGAGATGTGAAGGGACTGGATTATCTGAGATGCACATGGCGTGTCTAAAAAGGAGTTTAAGGGGCATCCCTATGAAGGAAAAGGAAAGAGACATAGCTGGGGAGACCCTTGTGGGAACTGGGGGGCCCAAACTGAAATGGAACAGGTGTTGGGAATGCAATAAGGAGGGCCATATGAGAAGAACATGCCCTAACAAAGGGAATTGTAAAGGGATAACAACAGGGGAGAAAAGGTGTTGGGCTTGCGGGGAGACAGGGCATGTAAGAAGGGAATGCCTTAACCTAAGTGCCCCAAGAATGGTAAAGGGAGTAGGGGAAAAAGTGTTAAAGAGGGTAGAGGAGAGACAAGAGGAAAGACACAGACAGGGTGGAGATGATCAAGCCAGCCTGGAGTCTGAGAAGGAGGGTAGAGATGCATCTACACAGGCAGCAATAATAGAAGAATTGATAAATAGGATATTTGAAAGGATGGAGAACATGACCAGGTGAAGCATCCTGGGTGGAAGTGACCCCCCAGTCTAGGAAGGGAACCCTGGAGGGGACTCAGGTTACCCTAACTAAAAGATTAAATACTTAGGAGAAGGATGAAGGAGGTCGACGAGGCCAATGAGAAGAGCTGGGGTCTAAAGAGGCCCGCCTGACCTAGACTAAAGGTGTTGGGGAAGCTTGGGTCTCCTTCCTTCTCTCCACTCTGTACCTTCTCTGTACCTTCAGGAGATAAGCAGACTATTCCATTGAGCCATGGTCCATTTACTGTTCATGTAAGGTAAAAAGAAAGCAGTATTCCATAATCAAAAAACCTCTGGTTTACAAGAAGAGTTAAGGTTCTTTCAAACTCAATCATGCACTAAAATGCATGGAAATTGCAAGTTAAGGGTCCCGCCTTAACGTCCATGCCATGTTAGCAGTAAAGACATTGTACAGTCTCGCATATTGTGCTCACTTACAACTTAGGCTCCATGCCCCCACTTTGCCTTCGTCTTTTAGCCCCACTCCTCTTCCTCTTTGCAGGTTGGTGGCAACACTGAAGTTGGAGACAGGAGGGTGTGAGCTGGCCCCTCACCCCCTCCGTTTCCTCTTTAAGAAAGAGAGAATTTAGGAGTTCTGGCTCCCACCCCTTCTCCCCCTCTAATCTACTGGGTCCCAACCCGGAGAACTCAGGACTCCTGACTTCCAGCCTCTCCACCCCACTCTAATCCAGTAGACTGCACTCCCTTCACAAGCAACTCAATACTCCTGATTCCAAGTCTGTTCTCCTCTCCCCTGCTCTCAACCTGACAACCCAGGAGTCCTGGGTCCAAGTCGCCCCTCTAACCCTTTAGGCCCCACTCCCCTCACAGAGAACTCAAAAAGTCCTGGGAAATACAATGTTTGTCTGTATGTGTCATGTGGAACAGAAGTGAGTGTGTGAAGTGACAAACAAACAAACAAAACAGGAGAGGAAATGGAATAACAAGAAGGGAGGCTATCGAGAGTCAAAGGATAGGGAGTCAGCTATGGTAATTTTTTTATTTATTTTTTTATTTTTTTATTTATTTTTTTATTTTTTCCAAATTTATACCCCGCCCCCTCCTGCAACGCAGCTCGGGGCGGCTTCCAGCAATCAACAATAAAAACATTAAAATTCATTTTAAAATATTAAATATAAAATATACCATATAAAACAGGGCTAGAAAAATAATAAATAAATGGGTGGGGGACTAAAATCATCCCTCCCCACCCTCCCTCCCAAAGGCCTGGGCAAACAGCCAGGTCTTACAGTTCCGCCGAAATGTTAAAAGGCTTGGGGCCAGGCGAGCTTCCTCCGGAAGGGAGTTCCACAGCCGCGGCCCTACCACCGAGAATGCCCGCTCCATCGTGGCCCCCCGCTTAACACGGGGGACCTCCAGGAGGGCACCCCCGGCAGACCGCAGGAGTCGTTCCGGGGCGCGAAGGGCGAGGCGGTCCCTAAGGTAAGAGGGGCCAAGGCCGTATAGGGCTTTATAGATCATTACTAGGACCTTGAACTTGGCCCGGCACACTATCGGCAGCCAGTGCAGCGCTCGGAGCACCGGTGTAATGTGCTCCCGGCGACCCGTCCCCGTAAGAAGACGGGCCGCCGCATTCTGCACCAGCTGCAGCCTCCGGGCCAAGAACAAGGGAAGCCCCACGTAGAGCGCGTTACAGTAGTCGAGCCGCGAGGTGACGAAGGCATGGATGAGGGAGGCCAGGTCCGGGCCAGAGACATACGGACGCAGCCTACGTACCAGATAAAGCTGGCGGAAGGCAGCCTTAGCGACTGCCTCCACCTGCCGCTCCAGCCGCAGGTCTGCGTCCAATATGACCCCCAGACTCCGGACCTGCTGAGCTACAGGGGGGCAAACCCCCCCAATCAGGGGGGCCACCACCCCCTTCGCCCTCCCCACCACCATCACCTCCGTCTTATCTGGGTTGAGCTTCAGTCTGCTCCGCCGCATCCAATCCGCCACGGCCTCCAAACATTGGGATAGCACCGAGACAGCAGGGTCTGGGTCGGTAGAAAACGAGAGGTACAGCTGAGTATCATCAGCATACTGGTGACATCGCACCCCGAACCCTCTCACGACCTCCCCCAAGGGCTGCATATAGATGTTAAATAATAATGGAGACAAGATCGATCCCTGCGGAACGCCACACGGTAAGGCGCGGGGGCTCGATGTTTCTTCCCCCAACACCACCCGTTGGCTCCTCCCCGAGAGGAATGAACGGAACCATTCAAGAACAGTCCCGTCCAGACCCCCCCGGTCACGCAGTCGTCTCAACAGCAGCCCATGGTCCACGGTGTCAAAAGCGGCCGAGAGATCGAGCAGGATGAGAAATGTCGAACATCCCGCATCCATCTCCCGGCGGAGGTCGTCCACCAAGGCCACCAACGCCGTCTCGGTGCCATAGCCGGGGCGGAACCCAGATTGAAAAGGGTCAAGGAGCCCGATATTATCTAGATGACCCTGGAGCTGGAGCGCCACTGCCCGCTCAATAACCTTCCCTAAAAAGGGAAGGTTAGAGACAGGTCGGTAGCTGGCGAGCGCGTCTACGTCCAACGATGGTTTTTTCAGCAGGGGGCGCACCACAGCCTCTTTTAAGCAAGGCGACAACCTCCCCTGCCGAAGGGACGCATTCACCACCCTCGCCAGCACCGTCCCCAACGTCTCCCCGGAAGCTTTTATTAACCAGGACGGGCATGGATCTAGTTGACAACACGTGGCCCTCACAGACCCCAGGACATCCACCACATCGGCCGGCGTCACTTCCTGAAACTCACCCCATAAAGATGGACCAGACGGACCCTCCGCCCCCCCGCGCTCTTCCCCTACTGCTATCAACCCAGCGTCGAAATCGGCCTGAATCCGAGCAATCTTGTCTGCGAAGTAGATGACAAACTCCTCACAGCGGGCCCGGGACAAGTCCCCATCCAGGCGGAGGGAGGCCGGACTAACCAGCCCCCGCACCACCCGAAACAGCTCCGCTGGACGCGACTTCGCAGACGCTATGAGGACGGCGAGGAATTCCTTCCTCGCCGTCCTCACAGCCTCCACATAGGACCGCAAATGGGCCCTATGGAGAAGACGATCGGAGACAGACCGAGTCCGACGCCAGCGTCGCTCTAGCCTCCTGCCCACACGCTTCATACACCGCAGCCCCTCAGTAAACCAAGGGGTCCTGCGGTGACGAGACCGAGGCAGAAGGCGCCTCGGAGCCACCCTGTCAATGGCCTCCTCCAGCAAGATGTTCCAATGCCGGACCAGCTCATCCACAGAGTGACCGTCCACATCCAGGGTAAGCTCCCTCAGGACCTCCTGGAACCGCTGGGGTTCCATCAGCCTCCGAGGGCGGACCATCCTAACTGGTCCCTTCCCCTTCTGGAGGGGGCGCGCTAAAAGACCGGCCTGAAGGAGGTAATGGTCCGTCCACGACAAGGGCACCGCTGTCACCTCCCCCACAACCGGACCCCCCGCCTCAAGGCCAGAGCCGAAGATCAGGTCGAGGGTATGTCCCCCCACGTGGGTCGGGCAGATCACCTCCTGGGACAAGTTCATAGTTGCCATGGCGGCCATGAACTCCCGCTCCGCCCCAACAAGGCCGGCATCGGCGTGGACGTTGAAGTCCCCCAGAACCAAAGTCCTGGGGGAGCCCAACACCACCTCCGAGGCCAGCTCCGCTAGAGCGGCAAGGGATGCCGCCGGGCAGGAAGGGGCCCGGTACACCAGCAGCACCCCTAGCTTGCCCCCAGCCAAATCGAACACCACGTGCAAGTGGGTAAAACAATAGGACTGCTTCCTCAGATATCCCATCAGTCTTACAAATCAGTTATTTCACTCAGAACCTTATTATTGTAACTATTTCTAATTCCTCCTGTCATTTCACCCACTTACTTAATCCTGCACACTCTGTATTTTTCCCTGTCATTCCAACCATTCCACTTACTGCATCTGGAGCCTTCCTCATCATTTCACACCCTCTTGCCTTCCTATGTACCCCCAAAGATGCAACTGTGTTGTATTATTTCACAGTCACTTAATTGGATGTTGAAATGACAACAGTAGCTATGTAGAAATTGGCACTGCTGTTGCCTCCATTCCTTCCAATGGCCATTCTATTATATTAATTTCAATGCATACCCAACTTAGTTTTAATTAAACATTTGTATGTATATGACTCTACCCAGGTTCACTTTGCTCTGGGAGGGCAGTGGAGACTATTGGATAAGAGGGATGGTTGTGAGCCATTAATCAGCTGTCCCATTCTCCCCAACTGAAATGAAAGGATAGAGGGAAAGGGGGGGATGAGGGGCCAGCTCATGCCCTCCTGTTCCCTGCTTCAGTGTTGCCACCAACCTGAAAAAAGGAAGAGGATTGGAGTTGAAAGATGAAGGCAAAGTGTGGGTGCATGGAGCCTAAGTTGTAAGTTAGCACAATATGTGAGACTGTACAATATCTTTACTGCTAACATGGCGCAGAAATTAAGGCAGGAGCCTTAACTTGCAATTTCCATGTTTTTAGTGCATGATTAAATTTGCAACAGCCTTAACACTTCTTGTGAACTGGAGGTTTTTTGATTATGGAATATCCAAGTTTTTTGTTAAATACAATACAATGGAGAAAATTTGTCCTGCTGGCACAGTAGAATGCTGAGCAACATAACCACTATGGGAGCAGAGCTTAGGAGAGGCTAAGGTGGAAGAGCTGCTCCCTTCACTTGAGAAGGTTGTTACTTCCTTCAAATAGCAAGCAAGGCAAAGCTGGATCTTTACTGGTACCTCCCTGCTTTACTAAGAATACAACAAATTTGGTTCGGTTTAAGCACTGCAAACTTCCAAAAACTGCTCTCTCTAATCTCTCTAGCACATTTTCATTTTCATTTCATTTCATTTTTAATTTGTATCCCGCACTCTCCCACCCAAAGGCAGCTCGAGGTGGCTCACAACAACAAATAAATACAATAATTGGGTTTTTTCCCATGCAGGGGAACCCAAAAATCAAAGCAACACACAAATACAGCAACACTAGGGTCTATATCCCACACAGGGAGACCCAGCGTTTCAAAAACAATACACAATTGACACACACACCCCTACATCTTACCCCCTCCAACATTCCCATCCTGTTCACATCAGGGACCTTCTACAATACATCCTTCTGTCCCCTGCTGCCACCAGGGGACATCCTCCCTCTCAACCCCTCTCTCACCAGAGAGAGCGGGACGGGGAGGCCTTCTCACAATCCATAACAGCAAAGAATTCACATCAGCTAGTCCCATCGACAAGCCCTCCTCCCCAACCTCCCAGCTCAACCGACTTTTACAGACTCACATGGCTTTTACAGGAGTCTTCCACTCTACTCCCCACTGTCAGAGCACTTTACCTTGTGCAACACTGGCCTTTCTGATTTCTATAAGGACCTCCCCCTGTACAGGACCCCCTGGCTAGTTCACTCCTTGTACAGTACTCCCTGACTCTGCTGTGCCCATGAACAGGACTCTCCACCTGGCATAATGCTGTCCATCTTACAGCTCTCCCCCTGTACAAAGTTCCCTCACTCCGTTCTTCTCTGTCAAGGGCTCTCCCTCAGCACAATTATGGCAATTATTCTGCAGCTCTCTGTCTCTACAAGATTCCCCCACTTTAGTCCCCCTTGGACAGGGCTCCCTTTCTTGCACAACGCTACCCACTCTGCAGACCTCCCCCTGTACTGGGTTCCATATTCTGTATCCCCAATAAAGTTGCTCCCTGTAAAGTGCTCCCCCTGTGGAAGCTATTTACAGAGGCTCTTCCCCTACTCTCTCCCCTTAATGTCCCCCCCCCTTTGTGTATGTGCCCTCCCTCCCTGATCCCCCATAGGATTGCCCTCCCTGGGCTGAGGATCACTCTTAGAGTCCTCCCAAGAGGACTACACTTGTCACTCTTCCCCACAGGGCTGCTCTGCACAGGACCCAACCATCTCCCTGCCCCCCTCCTGCAGAATGCCCATTGTTATCAGCCCAGAGCATCCACTTACTCCTCATACCTAAGTGGGGTTGGGAAAATTGGAGGGAGAAACACTGAAAGAAGATCGATTCCATCCCACCTGTAGCCTCCTGTCCCTGTCTCCAGGATAAACCTCTGCCCGCTTCCTGCACCTGGGACCATCCCAGTCAAATTTCAGTGCTCCGGCCCCAGCCATGCTCTCCCAATGGAGTGCCCCATTGGAACCGCAGCCCAGACACCCCACTTTTTGGAGGGGGAAGGATTGTCACTGAAATCCATGTGCTCTGTGGTTCTGGGTGGGTTTAGGGGGCAAGATCAGACACCCCAAATGTGACTGTGGGATTTGCTAGCTCTGTTGTTTAGCAATCTCAGCATCCCTGAACTCCAAGCCAAGGCACCTGCTGTGCAGGATCAGATCAGAATGACTTTCAGCTCTCCCCCTTCCACAGACCCTGCTCTCCTCCTCTCCCCACCAGATCAGTTCTAAACATGGCTGACCAGTCACTCACGCTGCCCCCTGGGAGGTGTAGTTCCCTCTTTTTCCCCAGCACTGATAGGCTCGCAATCAGTGCCTTCTTGGAGTTGTAGTCCCCAGTCTTCCAGACTGTTTGCTTTTAAACAGTCTCTGCATTTCAAATAGAACGATCCCAAGCACTCCACACTCAGAATAGTCTCCATAGGCTAACATTGAATTTTCAAGATGTCATAACTTAAAAACTACTAGGTGAATTTACACAAAGTAAACCAGAAGGCACCCCCTGGCAGCCTCTTGAATTTTCTAAAAGGCTTACACCTCCTCCCAACCAACACAAAACCTCTTTACCCTGCTGAAATTGAGACAGTCTAACTTTTGAAAAAACAGGATTCAAATTACAGTATTCAAACTGCGATATCTCAGCTGTTATCCAACCAATTCAGCTGAAATATGGAAAGCATTAACTGCTTACTCCTGTGATCCTTCACCACAAATTTCATGATCCTAACTTTAATCATGTCAATTTTATAATTAATAGAATGTTGGGGTTTTATAATGTAGGGTGCAACACACCTTAACTATTAGAGCGTTCCCATGCTCTAATAATTCTATCACAGAGAGCCTAGGCTCCACCCCCAACATGATGTAAAATACCTTAAAATGGCAATGTCCTTAAGGACATGGGGGGCTCTGGGAAACCGTGCCAAAGTAGAAGGTGGAATTAAAAAAAAATATCCACACTAGAAGTACTAAAAGCAATATATAATCTATATTATAAACAAATATAGAAAGAATTACAAGGTGACACCCTGTTAATCCTATATCCAAGCCATACAGCAAAACTTGGGTATTTATAACACAGCAACCCAAAGGTATGAATTCAAAACATACAAGTGAAATGCATAATAACTAAATACATAAGCTGAAAGCACTGAACAATCCACTGGTGTAGCTACCGTAGCACGGGGGGGTGCATTTGCACCTGGGCCCTGCCTGGGGGGAGCGTAGGCAGGGCCAGCCCCCTCACCTGCAGCGGCAGTGGTGGCAGCAGGAGGGGTGAGGGAGACGGGAGGGCGGAGGAGCCGGCGGCCAGGAAAAGAGCCCAGCAGGTCTGCACCGGCTCTTTTCCCGGCTGCCGGCTCCTCCCGGCTGCCGGCCCCTCTGCGCTGCGTCTCCCTCATCCTTCCTGCTGCCGCCACCACCAGGTGAGAATGCAGCCTAAGTTCTTCTTCTGCCTCCACTCCCTGCTGCCTCCCCTCCCCTCCCCTCCATATCTCTCACCTGCCTCTGCCTCCCAGTAGCGCTGCAGCAGCAGCAGCAACAGCAAGGGGGGGGAGATAAAGCTGTTATTTTACAAACAGCTCCTGCCCATGTGCTGATCAGAAGATTTCTACCTTGTAAAGAAGGTTCTTCAAGATGGCTCCTAACATTCTCACAACTGGGTTGTGCATGCTCACCCTATTTAAATAATAGACCACATGATGATGATGATTATTATTATTATTATTATTATTATTATTAAACATTTATAAAGCGCCAGTAACAACCTGGTGCTGTACAGAACATATAATCAGCTGCGGTCCCTACCTGTGGCTTACAATCTAAAAGACAAGGAGGGGGAGACAAGGAGAGGGGACAGCGGGAGAGACATGGGAGAAGACAAACAAACATTCAGGC
>QEPC01001423.1:8346430-8359384 GCA_003113815.1 Sphenodon punctatus | reverse complement strand
ATGTTAACCCTGGGAACTCCTTGCTGCTGTGTTGTGCCAGTGTTTTGCCAGTGTTTTCTGTGTTTCCCTGTGTTTTGGGTTTATACATTATTTGTTTTAAGCTTGATGCGCATATAGACTGTGTTTTCTGATGTTAACCCTGGGAACTCCTTGCTGCTGTGTTTTGTCAGTGTTTTGTCAGTGTTTCCCTGTGTTTGGGGTTTATACATTATTTATTTTAAGCTTGATGTGCATGTAGATTGTGTTTTCTTCCATCCGATGTTAACCATGGGAACTCCTTGCTTCTGCATTATGCCATGCCACTGGCCTACCATCCCCCTGTCTCTGCCTACCGTCCCCCTGGCTCTGCCCACCAGCTTCACCGCCGGCAGGCCGGACAGCCTTACTGCCCCTCCAAACTCAAAACCCACCAGCTGCCCCTGTGTTAAACCATGCACAAAAGTCTCCCAATGGTCCAGCACCATATGGCCACATTCAACCAGTGGGGAGGCCCCTGCCAGGGCTTCTCCTGTAAGTAGGCTGAACGCAAACTCCACTCAAGCTTGGTTCAAGGCATATTACAGGAGGTGTGTGGTAAACACTGGGGTGGGAATTTCAGTTCCCCTGATATCCAAAACTGCCGGTATTTTGCTGTACCGGCAGTTTCGGATTAACCCGGTAATCTGGGGTACCGGTACCTGTTCCCCGTGCCAGATTTTTTTACATTGCAGCCATTGAAATGAATGGCCACAATTGCAGCCACCCTCCACGGCAGGGCTCATGGGCCATGGAGGGCCAGGGTGTGGAGGGGTGTGGAGGTACAGGGGGAGGCCACCCGGGGGCGAGCAACCACAAGCAGCAGGGCCCAACAGGGGCGGGGTGGTGGGGGCAGGTGGGAGAGGCTGGTGGACCCACAGGACCCCCCACGGAGCACAGGACGGACCCGGGCCCCACCTGCAGCAATGTGCAGCCGGGGGATGATCCCACAAGGGGACAAGGCAGGGGGGTCCCAAAGGGGAGGGCAGAGGGGGGCAGCCACAATATGGGGGCCGGATCTCCAGGCACCGCAGGACATGTGGTAGCCGGCAGCGGAGCACACTGGCCGGGTGCACTAATGTTCTGTCCAAACTCCCGTTCACAGATCAGGCACCCGCTCACACGAGGGGAGCAGCTGCCAGCAGCATGGAGCGGAACCGGGAGATGCAGACCAGGAACTGGCGCCGGAGAGAGGACCTCAGCAGGGAGCTGCTGGCAGAATCACAATGGTTAGCCAAGGTGCACTTCCACGAGCTCTCGCTCATCAGGGAGCTCATCAGAGGGGAGGGGGACAGGAACCGGGAGATCCTGTCTGCCATCATGACCTGGTCCTGCACTGAGCATCTCTGGTACAGGCGCCAGGCTGCCGCCCTCCAAGGCGAGCAGCAGCGTGCCTGTGACAGGCTGGAGGGTCAGGCCGCACGGCTCATGGACCTCATGGGGGAGGCTATGGGGGCCCTGCAGCATGACCTCCAGTGCGACAGGCCATGCCATGCCATGCCGCAGAAGGAGGGGCAGCAACCGACCAACACCATAGCGACTTCCCACTGGTGCTGGTCCCGTCTCCCCCCACACACACACACCTCGGCCACCTGTGGTTTCCCCAGCAGCAGCCATATCTGGTCCTGGTCCAGGGGCTCCCCCTCCCCCACATGGGGCGGCTGGACCCGCTTGCGGGGCCGCCCGTCCAGCCTGCACCCCCCCATGGTTCCGCCCCCGTTGCCACCCTGACCCCTCCACCGGGAGGCGACGCCCCCACCCCAAGACCGTACACCCCAGGTTGAGCAACCACCCATGGAGGCTGCTCCACTCCCACAGGTAAGGCCTCAGCACCCCGAGCCACCAGGGGGGCCCGATGGGACACCGGGGAACTGCAGGAGGTGGGACCCCCGTAGGGAACACATTGTGGAACCCCTGCTGTGCACATGCGGTACATGGGATGCGGAGCAACAGCCACTGCCATGGACATGTGTACCTGCACAGTGCCTCAGTATGTGACTGGGCAGGTGCCTTGATACCATGGGCAAACCTTCCCGGGGGGGAACCTTCAGGGAGTGCCCTATGGCACATGCCTTGCTCGTGTAAGGAGGAGGGGGCTCCCCGGACCCCTATAGGGCACCCAAGTGCCAGTGCACTGACAAGGGACAGAGGTGAGTGCACACGGTGATCCCATAACCCATTCTTGCTCCTCCAATCAGAGACCAACAGCAGAGACAGTGTGGAGCGGCCAGTGGATGGCAGGGAGGTCGGACCATCAGCCCAGAGAGCCCTGCGGTCAGCTGCGGCCAGGGCATGCCGACCAGCGAGCCCCGGTGGTGTGGCCAAGAGGGGGAGAGGCTGCCCCAGACCTTGAGCCCCACCCCCTTCCATTGTACATGTCCCCCCCAATAAAGGTGTTGTACCTATACCCAGGGCCCCGATTCTTCTGCAAAATATTTTCCAAAATTCTGCGACCCAAAATGGAAAATTCTGCGACCCATATGGCAAAATTCTGCGACTCACATGGCAAAGCAGGAAACCCACCCAGAAAAACCACATGGCAAAGCAGGAAACCCACCCACAAAAACACATGGCAAAGTGTGTTTTTGCCATGTTACACACACATTACACACACAAACTGTAAAATGCAGAGCGCGCAGCGGGACCCCCTCCCCCACAAACTGTAAAATGCAGAGCGTGCAGCGGGACCCCCTCCCCCACAAACTGTAAAATGCAGAGCGTGCAGCGGGACCCCCTCCCCCACAAACTGTAAAATGCAGAGCGTGCAGCGGGACCCCCTCCCCCCCAAACTGTAAAATGCAGAGCGTGCAGCGGGACCCCCTCCCCCCCAAACTGTAAAATGCAGAGCGCGCAGCGGCCCCCCCAGGAGAACACCCCCCCCAACCACCTACTTACCTTATGCTGGAGCGGCGTCGATCCCTCGAGCGACTGGAGAAGCGGCAGCTGGAGGTTGGGCTGGAGTCCTTCAGTGGCGGCAGCAGCAGCAGCGGCGATCCCGGAGCGGCCGGAGAAGCGGCGGCTGGAGTCGGGTCCCTCGGCGGCAGCAGCGGTCTCAAGTGAATTCCGGACCATAAGTGACATGTGCTGATGTGACCTGCTTTATAAAGGCCGCGCAAGCCCCTGATTGGCTTGTGGCCTGAATAAAGCAGGTCCTGGATTGACTCAGCGCCAAGGAAGGGAAATTCCGCGGGGATTTCCCCAGTTTCTGCGATAATCCTGCCTAGGGCAGGATTCTGCGAAAATTCCGCGAATCGCAGAAGCGCAGAAGACTCGGGGCCCTGCCTATACCTTGCTGTTGCTTCCTCTGTCCAGGGACATGGATGAGTGGGTTGTGCAGCGTGTAGAGGGGCACCGGAAAGTCGGGGGATCTGTGAACTCCCTGGCCAGCTGGCGGGGCTGGAGGCAACACCAGCGATGCCTCATGCAGTTGAGGTGGCAGGAACAAGTGTGCACTGGACCTGCTCACGCGACCCGGCTTGTGTTGGCCAGTGGGCAAGTGCAGGGCCAGTGCAACCCGCAGCCGACAACGAGGGGAGGGTGCTCACCGCCGGGCAACCCATGGGACCCGTTCCCTGGACCCAGTAGACCACACATGGAATGGAGGACCGGATGCAGGTAATGGGTAGGGCCCTGTGATTTGGAAGGGGGTCCCAGGCCTACAAACATGGGTGTGGGTCCGGCGCTGGCCGGCGGTCGGCTGCCCGGGCAGCAATGCAGTGGCAGATGCCATCCCTGTTCCCCTAAGAGCTGCGTGGGGCTGCCCCTCCCTGGGCACGGTGGTACGGGGGCACTGGCCCGGTCCAGGGCACTGGTGCAGGGATGCCGCAGAGCCCAGCAGGGCGCGGTGTCAAACAGACACCCGCCTCACCCATCGCATGAGCGCTGCCCTCCTGAGGTTTGCTGCCCTCTGCCACCGTGTCCCCAGGAGGGCGGACCACCAACTCTGCAGGTGGAGCAGGGTAATCTGCCGGAGCAGCATGCGCAGCAGCAGGAGGCCCATGCCCAGGAGGTGCAGCAGCATGGCCCTAGGCAGTGGGTCCTCATCCCCCAGCAGAATGGTTCTGCTGCTTCCCACTCCCTGCCACACACCGCTGGCACATGCCGTGAGCACGGTGTGCTCTGCTGTCAGGCCTGTGCCCATGGCCCACCCTCCCCTGGTGTCGCGGGAGCTCCTCCGTGTGCACCCAGCCCGGGATCGCCGTTCTCTGTGTGCTGCATGGTCCCGTGTTATAGCCCCTCTGCCCCATGCCCGACCGGCCTCAGTGTGTCCCTGGCTGTCCCTGGGCAGTTGGTGCTGCACAGGGGGTGCGCTGAGGTGGCAAGCAGGTGCCGGGTCTGGCTGAGCATCCCCGTGATGTCTGATGGGGGGGATGGAACCGCACACACCCCTGGGTACCCCTGCCTCCACAACCACACTGGTGTCCCCCCAGCCTGGGTCCGCTTTTGCAAACTGCAACAGTGCCCACTGTGGATGCAGTGCCTGGCTCGGCTCCACGCCCTGGGGCATTGCCTGGCCATGGCCCCCTTTCTTATCTTGGCAGCTGTGCAGCATCCCTGCTGTCTTGTGCGTGGGTTGCGGCACCCTGTCCACAGCGGGCCTGCCTATCTCTGGCATGCAAGGCCATCTGTGGGCAAAGGTATCTGCTCGGTGTGTGCTTGTCCCAGTTATGGCATCCCTCTGTCTCCTGCCTGTTGCTTCCCTGGAGCGAGCCCCACTGCTGCCATGGCCGGTCATTCTGTGGGGCCCTCAGCCGGGGATGTCAGGGAGGGGTGGTCTCCCTGTGCGGACATGCTGCTTGGGGCCTTCTGGCTGAGCCCTGAAGTGCAGCTGTTGGTGGGCGACCCCCAGTCGGCGGGGGATGGCTTCCAACTCCTGTTGCGGTACATGTGGACGATGGGTGACCAGGTCGGGGCCCAAGCATGCTGGGCCCGTTCCCTCAAGCTTGCCTTCACCCCCCTGTGCCAGCCTCCTTGGGGGCACGCACCCGCCGTTGTTGTGCCGTGGACCGCTGTGGAGGTAATGGCGGCTCGCCTGCTGATGGAGCTACCCGAGTACGGCCTCGCCTTGCTGCCTGGGGGCCCCCCTGTTGCTTCCCAGAACACCGGCAGCCTCCTGCATGGGCGCGGCATCCTGCGCGCACCCTCGGCCATGGGGGCTCTCTTGTGGGACCTGAGCTTGCTGTTCCCTGAGGTTGGTGGCCCGCTCCGGACTGGGGACCTCACCGCTGTGGAGCTTGCTGCCCTTTGATCGGTGAGGGACCTTCCAGCTGTATGGGCTGCGGCTGCAGGTGCAGATCCTCTCCTCCCACGCTACCTGGTGGATGCTCATATGCGCACCCAAGGCTTCCGAAGGGGCCTGTTCACCTGGGAGGGTCTGGCACTGGGTTTGCCAGCCTGGGAGTGCTCACCGGACTGTCCATGAGCAGCCCCTCACTGCCACCCGCTCGCTGCCACCCTGGTGCCCAGGATGGTGCATAGCCCCCCCGCCCCCCTGTGCTTCCGAGCAGGCTGTGCACTGCCGTCTGCTTTGCTGCTGGCTGCCACCTGGAGTCCCTGGACCCCATTGCCCCCTCGGTGTGACCTCTGCCCCTTCCCGCTGGGGCTGCCCAGGTGCCCTCACCTGCCCTTCATGGGCACGCCTGTGCCCTCCTGTTGTGCCTCTCGTGCCCAGCCGTGGGTGCCCCAGCACCCCTCTTCTATGCCTCTCTGTGCTTGGGGGCCCGCTGTCCCCAGCACCAATATAGGAATGCTGTTCTGTGATGTCCTGTCCTGCCTTGATTCTGTTGCTGCTGTGGTGGCTGGGTGCCCCTTCCCCTTTGGTGGCCCTCCTGCCCCCATCCATGTGGTTGTGTGCAGGGGGTGTGCTTGGTGTATACTGGGGGGCTCCGGGCCTCTGGGGCGGGCACCGGCCATGAGGTGTGCATTCCCCTGTCTGCCTCCCTGCTGGGTGCTGCTGCCTGGGGTTGCTCCTGGGGTGGTATAGGCGGTGGTCAGTCATCCAGGCACCCCCTGGCCTCGCTTGTGCATTGGTGTGGCCGTTCCCCTCCCCTCTGCTCCCCTCTGCTGTCACCCCCTGTTGGTGCAGGCCATCTCTGGTGGTGGCAATGGACGGGCAGCGGCAGCATGGGTGCTGGGCGGCTGAGCATGAGTAGGGGTTGCTGTGGACCCAGCCCGTGGCCTGACTGATCCCCCTTCATGCAGGGCCCGGGGTGCTCCTCAGGGGGTGGCTGCCCGCATGTGGGGTGTGCCCCTGGTGCTGTTGCTGACCCCGGCCCTCCCAGGGCCCGATCTGATGGCTGTCTCCTCTCCCTCTGTCCCCTTCAGTGCAAGCCATGATNCAATGGACGGGCAGCGGCAGCATGGGTGCTGGGCGGCTGAGCATGAGTAGGGGTTGCTGTGGACCCAGCCCGTGGCCTGACTGATCCCCCTTCATGCAGGGCCCGGGGTGCTCCTCAGGGGGTGGCTGCCCGCATGTGGGGTGTGCCCCTGGTGCTGTTGCTGACCCCGGCCCTCCCAGGGCCCGTTGGTGCGTGTTTTCTCCATTGACCTGTCCCTTCTCTCCTGCAGCTACTGTAGTCATGCTGCTGGCGATCCTGCGCCTGGGCGGGATGGTCCTGACCTAGGAGCAGGGGGAGTTGTTGAAGCTCCTCCTGCACATCCTGGAGCGGCTGCACCGGCTGGACCGCGCGCAGGCCGAGTGCTGGCACCGGGTGCAGGGTCGCGGGCCCTATTGACTGGGGTTCTGTCCCAGGCTTGCCTCTGCTGGTGCTGTTCCCCCCCTCCCTTCTGTTGCCCCGTCCCCCCCCCCTGCCCTGTTGTTGTTGCCCCCTGTTGCTGGTTCCCCTTCTTTTAATAAAGGCTTGTGTGTTCCTTTCCTGGTGTGTCTGTGTTGTGCTTTGCTGTGACCTCTCCCCTTGCGCAGGTGACTCTGCGGGGTGTGTGGGGGTATTGCCTGTGCTGTGCGGGTGCCTTCCCCCCTCCCCCCCCATGGGCTGTGTTCCCATCCCTGTGTGCTTCTGCTGCCTGCTCTGTGTGTGCGGCTCTGCTGTGGGTGGGTGTTGGGGAAGGGGGGCCTGGCACTGAGTGGTCTGGGCTCTGTGCCTGGGCTGCGTGGAGCCGGCTCTATTGTAGCGGCTGTCATCCCATCTCCGTCCCACCCCGCCCGCGCGGGTCCTGGTGGCTGGGTGGGCGGGGCCACGTTGCGCAGCTTCGTTTGCCCTCAGTCGGCCATGTTGTGCCGTCGCTGTGCTGGGCGGGGCTTCCCCGCCGTTCCCAGTCCCGGCTGTCCATGTCGGGTGTTTGGGCACTGGGTGTTTGCAGTCCCCTCCCCTTTCCTTCCCACAACCCCCTGTGGCACTGTCCGTGTAAATGTCTCCCTGCTCTGCGCCGCTGGGTGTTCGCTGGGTGTACTCACCCACCCATCCACACCCATCTCCACCCGTTGGCGCTGATGCGCTGTCTGTGTGAAAAAGGCCTAAGTTGTTTACATGTATTAACTCAACTGGGAAATTCCCTATTGGTTGGGCTACAAGTATTATTGTTCCTCTGTTTAAGAAAGGTGATAGATTGATGTTGCCTTTAAAATCTATACTAGATTGCTATTGGAAAAGTTAGAAACATACATGGGTGGAATTCCAGAATCTGATTGCAGAAGAACAGTCTGGCTTTAGAAAAGGTTATTCTCCTACAGATATCTGTTTTGTCCTCTCCCATTTAGTAAGGAGGTATGGTGTTCCTGGGAAGAGTAGATTATTTGCAGCATGTATTGATCTTAAGGCAGCGTTTGAATCTGAGTGTCAATAGGAAGTGTCTCTGGGAAAAACAGGTTAGCTGATATGGATCTGAGATTATTTTTGCTATTGAAGTCATTGCATACCCATACAGTTGCTAGAGTTAGGACAGGTTGAAAGGGGGAACTTTCTGATCTCATCTCTATAAATAAAGGTGTTTGACAGGGTTGTCTTCTGGCTCCTTTGTAAGTTTTTTATTAATGATATTGTGGCTACATTGTCTGGGGAACATTACTTTCTCCCAAAATTATGACCCAGCCTATTACAACGCTCTTGTAAACTGATGTAGAACTGCAGCGGGTAGCACATTTGCTACCTGCGGGTATGCCCACATTTACGGGCATGCCCAGTGGGTACCCAATACCCAAAATGTGGGTATTACTGGGGCATCCTGAGACACCCCAGGATGCCGATCTCGGCACCTGCGTCTCACCAGGTTGACTTACCTCACCGCCGGGCTGTTGTTCCTCCAGTCCTGGTCGCTGCTTGCTGCTTCCTATTCCCTTCTCTTCTCTAGCCCATGCACACTGCTCAGCTGAGCTGGGAACTTCTCTGCTCGGCCTTTTCTGGAGGGGGGGAGTGAGGGAGCCTCTTCCCAACTGCGTGTCCCTCCCTAATGGTGCAGGTGTGCTTACAAGGCAACTCGCAGGTAGAAGAACTTCTCATAAGATGCCATTGGCTTTCCACGCATTTTCACCGCTCTGCCCCATCCAGATGAGTCTTGAGGGAGGTCCAAGAACGGCTGTCCCTGCCATTGCAACATTTGTTACAGGAGGTGAAGACATGGGGTGAAGCCACACGAGACAGAGTGGAAAGGCTACCACGTCTTGGGTAGCCTTACCCCACTGTGGGAAGCTGGGCTGCCACACAATGCAGTGCATCATGCCCAGCCATGGCAGCAGCTCCAGCAGAGGCCCACCCGCCTGACTTCCCCGCAACCATCTGCCCGGCTCCCCACACTGGTCCTGCAGCATGGCAGCAGCAATTGCCCACCACAAAGCCACATGGGTATCAGGTAGCTACAGCTCATCTGGCTGCACCCATGGTGGAATTCTACCTACCTCATACTGGAGAGTCTGCTGATACAAATGAAGATTGTGCAGCACATCTATGTGGAGGACCCAAACGCAATAAGAAAGGATCCTGCATTTCACAATTCTCCCATGCAGTGGAGCCTTATGGGAGACCTAGTGCAGCTGCTGAAACTGCTTTACAACACCACAAACATAGCCAGCAGCAGGGATGTAGCCCCCAGCCAGTACTTAATAATAGCATCATTTCTTGAACAGTGGACTTCAGAACTAGCCGTAGAAATTTGCTGAGGCTGGCAGCCACCAGGCTGGACAGCTCACAAGAAACTTGTTTATAAGTTCCTGAATGACAACATGTCCCTGACAGAAATGAAAGGTGCATGTAACGCCCAGGTCTTCCTCTTTCTGACCGTCACTGCAAGCAGCAAGCATACTCTTTAAGAGGGGATGATGACACCTCTGCAGCGACTGTGAAAAATGATGTTCTCTACTGCTAATCATTTCTATAGTGCTGCTAGGCATACTCAGGCAATGAGGGAAGGGATGGGGGGGAAGGGTCTCCCTTGTGGGCCGGGTGGGACATCCACCAGGGGGTGCTGACCAAGTGGGGTTCTACAGCCATTGGGATCATGATGGAGCGGGGCAATTATGGTCCCTCCGGAAGGCTGGTAAAAGCAGTGAGAAGGGACAGGTACTTGGTGCCTGTCCCTCTCACTGACCCCCGGGCAGACAATAGAGTAACCGAGAATGGAAGGGCCACAGGTCTGGGACTGCTGCTGATTACCATGAGGTCCATTGTTAATAAATCTACAATGATCCAGGAACTGATCCTGGATCAATCAGCCGACCTCATGTGTATTACAGAGACCTGGCTGGACACTGAGCTGGGGCCAATTTTGGCTGACCGTGTTCCAGCCGGGTACTCTGTACTAGGGATGTGCGAACAGACCGAAGTTCGGATGTTCGGACATTTGGACTAAAAACTTAGTTCAGGATCATGGGTTCGGTCCTGTGGAGTTCGGACCCCCCCACACCCTGAATGTTCGGAAAGTTCGGCTGCCTGGAGACTTGGGGCACTCCAGGGATGCCCATGGGGGCATGGCAAGCCATCAGAGACACAGCAGCAACAGCAGCAGAGACTGGGAAGGCTTGGGGCTTGGCACTCCGGCTTGCGTGGGCAGGCAGGCTCGGCACTTGGCCCCCAGGGGTGCCCGTGGGGCATGGCTGGCCATCTGAAACCCAGTGGCAGCAGCAGCAGCAGAGGCCAGGCATTGCAGGCTGCCAGGCATCGGTGGAGCAGCAGCAGAGGCCCGGCCAGGGAAACTGAGTCACTCAAACCCGGTAAAGTGGGGGTGCGGACCTCCAACCTGTGACAGTTGGCGCCCAACAAGAAGGGTCAAGCTCAGCTTGTGCACCAATGTGTAGAAAGTAGAGGAGCACTGCCAGGTGACTGGAATCCTCTGAGGGGAGTAAATCCCATACCTGCACAACTGTCACAGGTTGGAGGTCCGCACCCCCACTTTACCGGGTTTGTGTGACTCAGTTTCCCTCACGTACAGCCCACTTGAATCAGTTTTTCTCTCTGGCTGATTCAAGTCTGCGGCAGGGACAACCCCTTTGTCACTCAAGGGCCCGATCCTTTGCGTTTACAGACTCTTTAATCTCTGGGTTCGCAAGAGCTTGAGAACTCTTGTTGCTCACTTGTGTTCCAATGTTAGACACAGACACTTCTTCATAAAGATAAGAAGTAAGTTTATTGATTACATAAGCAAGATTGTTGATACAGAGTGGTTACTAGAAATCAAAGGTAAATATAACGCATTCCTGATCTCTACTGGTTGAGTTCCTAAATAAGGATCTTACCCTACAAAGGCCCATAAGTTCTGGTTCCTCAGTCATAGGTGTAGAATGACTGGGCACTGACCTCTTAGTTGGGAGAAAGCAAAGTCATGCCTTTCAGTCCATGGTTTCAAGCCTTGTTTGCCGACAGCTTTTAGGATGCAGATGCAGCTGCTCCAGATGGCCACGAGAGAGATCTCTCCAAGTGGCTTAATGGCCTCCTTAAGTACCTTTCCTGGTGTCTTTGTCTCTTGTTCCCGCCTTGGATAAATCCGAGGTCTGTCACGTAGGCAATGGCTACCTGCATTAGCATTTTTAATGTCTCTGGCCATCTGTCTGGGGCGAATCAACAAACTGTCTTTCCATTTCCTGGAGCTTGGTCACATGTCACAGTCCTGATTTGGGTTTTACAGTTCTCAATTGTAACATTACATGTTGCATGTTTTGCTTTACATATTTACTAGGCTTGTAGTCTACATGTAGGCCAGTATCACACGTGTGTGACCCTATGTCCCTCTGTAACACACAGTACCTGTAGCACAGCACAGGCAGCACTGGCAGCAGCAGCAGACATTGGATTGCCGGGGCACAGAACCCATGGCACAGACAGCAGAGGCAGCATTGGCAGCAGCGGCAGACATTAGATTGCCCAGTAGCAGAACCCATGGCACAGCAGAGGCAGCAGCGGCAGCGGCAGGAGACACTGGATTGCTGGGGCACAGAACCCGTGGCACAGCAGAGGCAGCAGAAGCGGACATTGGATTGACGGGGCATAGAACTCATGGCACATCAGAGGCAGCATTGGCAGCAGCAGCAGACACTGAATTGCCCTGGCACAGTATCCGTAGCACAGCAGAGGCAGCATTGTCAGCAGCAGGTATTGGATTGCCAGGGCACAGTACCCGTGGAACAGCCGAGGTGGCATCAGCAGCAGCATATACTGGATGGTCAGGGCACAGAGCCTGTGGCACTGCAGAGGCAGCATCAGCAGCAGCAGACATTGGATTGCCAGGGAACAGAACCCGTGGAACAGCAGAGACGGCAGCAGCAGGATTTGCCTGTGCCCAGCACCCATTGAGGCAGGATGGTAGGATTTGCCAGGGAAGAGCTTCCATACAACAGCAGACAGCAGCAGCAGGATTGTGTGGGCACATTTGGGTTTACCAGGGCAGAGCACCCATTGACCAGCAGACGTGGGATTACCAGGCCAATGGGGCACATCACCCAGGGTTGCCAGGGCAGGCAGACAGCCACCTTGGCATAAGCAGAAGGCAGGCAGGCTTTGAGCTTGGCAACCTGGGTGGGTGGGCAGACAGGCAGTGTGGCATGAGCAACGGAAGACTGGCTGAGACAGGCTTTGATCTTGGCAACCTGGGCAGGTGGGCAGACAGGCAGCATGGCATGAGCATTGGAAGGCTGGCTGAGACAGGCTTTGATCTTGGCAACCTGGGAGGGTGGGCAGACAGGCAGCGTGGCATGAGCATCGGAAGGCTGGCTGAGGCAGGCTTTGATCTTGGCAACCTGAGCGAGCGGACAGGCAGACAGTCAGCGTGGCATGAGCATCAGAAGGCAGGCTGAGGCAGGCTTTGATCTTGGCAACCCGGGTGGGTGGGCAGACAGGCAGCTTGGCATGAGAGGCAGTAGGGAAGCCAGGCTGGGACCTTGGCAGGGCACTCAGGCTGGTGAAGACTGTGCAGCACGAGAGAGAGCCAGTCAGATAGGCGGGCCAAGATCGTCTAGCCAGAAGCCAGCTGGCAGGCTTACAGCTTCCCAATGCCACCCGGCATCATGAGGTCAGTCAGATAGGCCGATCGAGGCCGGCTAGTGAGAGGGGGGCAGGGCGGGCGCCGGGCATTGGGAGGGAGGGACAGAACCTCAGCAGCAGCAGCCCAGATTGAGGAGAAGCCCCATCCCAAGACTGCCCCTGGCATGGGATAGCATGTGCCACTGCACCATCAATCCATGTCCAGGGGCAGCTCAGGGAATCCCAGCAGTGGAAGGTTCACCTTAAGGAACAACAACTGCTCTACCAACTTGGCCCCCAGTCTCAGGCAGTGCAGCAAGCAAATGTCCCCTGCCATGGAAAACACCCACTTGCTGGGGACACTGGTTGGTGGGCAGGACAAGAGACCCTTGGCCACTTTGGACAGGGCTGGCCACACATTGGCCTTGCCGGCCCAGTAGGCCAAGGGATCGCTGCTGGGATCAATGCATGGCTCCTCCTCCAGGTAGGTCTCCACTGCTGCTGAGGCACCATCATACTCCCTCTGGTAGCTCTG
>QEPC01001423.1:8298404-8317851 GCA_003113815.1 Sphenodon punctatus | reverse complement strand
CCCCCCCCCCCCCGCCCAAAGAGCAGAGACACCCCTCTCCCCTTGGCAGCACCCCATGAGACACAGGTCAAAGGGTGCAGGGAACAGAAGGGGGGAAAGGAGAAAGAAAGAAAACGGCCCATGCAAATCCGGTCTGGTCGGAAGGAATAAGAATGAAACAAGGGAGGCTCCCGGGTAAACAACGGAGCAGCCAAAAACAGGTGGCCTCCCTCTTTTGAGATGAGCCCTCCACAGCCGCCCAAAACTCCAAGCAAGCAATAGATCGATCATCAAGTCAATCACTCCACGCCCATTTAGAAATAGCTCCCTTCCTCCGTTTATAAACTCCCTTTTGCCCTCTTGTTTATCCTGCCATGCCCCCCATTGACATCCTCCAGAGATTTGTTTCCCTCAAACACATCGTGCAACAGTTTCTTTTTCAGCCCTAGCATTTCTAAAGTACTTTTAGGAACACCGTTTGTGCACTTTTGAGACCCCTTGCCCCGCCTCTCAAAACCCTATAACTGCGCTTGCCTCCATGAGCAAATTGGGTTATTCCTGAACGCAAACACAAGCATGTTACTCTGTGCGTGCTTGTCTCAAGGATCGCTCCCAGATCATTACCCCCTTTTGGTCTGTCCAAGCTTCTTTTCCCCCCTTCCCCCATCTCCGAACGCCGCTGGATCTACAGGGTTGCCTGTTCCTTTTCAACAGGATTGGATAGGTAATACTGCTTATTTCCCCCTTTTTCCCCTCCCACGCAACGCCCACTTACACCAGAGTAACCAGACCGGAGGGTTTTGCTTATAGTTTACTGTGTATGTACATCAACTGTGTTTGGTGGGAAGGTATAGAAACTTATTTGTATCAATAGAAACTTATTTGTATCATCCGAATTGACCCATGGGTGAACTGTTTATGTATCATACCTAGTCCTTTGTCAATAAATCTCCCTTATTTGCATCGGAGTATCCCCATTTTGTGTTGGGGTGTTGGAGGGAATTTCCAGCCAGCTGGCAGTGCATCATGTCCTCAGACTGATCCCAGTGGACACGTGCAGACCCTTTGAATCAATTCGGCTAATTCCCCCTAAATTTAAGAGGTCGTTTGGATACTGGGGTACCAGCCCCCAATATTCACTCGTGGAGTGGGTCCGTGTCCTAACACAGCAGTACACCTTTGGGGGATGCTTTTGCGTAGCAGTGAATGAACCTCTATAGATAGACCAATGACAGTCTGGCCTTGCCCACTTCCTGTATATAATGGAAGGCAGCCTGAAGCTCCCCCACCACAGCAAGGTTACAGGAGGAGAAGAATGAGGGGGGAGGGGGGACGGGAGGAAATGGAGAAGAAAAACTTGACGAGGAAGCCTGGGGATTTATTTTACTTTACATAAAAAAGGACAAAATGTTGTGTAGTTTCTCATGTATATGTGTCCTACAACTAAATCTTATGTCTGTCCTTCTATTCCTATGTTTGTCAGTGCTTAACTCATCTTAAACCCTACCCTGGGCACAATCCTATCCCATCCTTTTCCTGCCCGCCCGCCCAACACACACAGCACATGCACACAACGCGCGCACACATGCAAGGCACGCATGCACCCAGAGCGCGCAGCCTGAGCCAACCCAAACCCCTGCTCCCATGCACCCCGCCTGCTCCATCTCCTGCTCCAAGCACCATACCTGTCAATCCCCCGGGCCGTAGGGTACGTGGGCACGGGGGGTTCTGGTCAGCATGGGTTGTGCGTTTGCCATGCGCAGCTGTCCTGTGTACGCATGTGCTGTGCATGTGTGCATTGCATGCGTGTGCTGCTTGCATTGCACGGGAGGGCAGCACACACACAGGCTAGGATTGTGCCCCCTATCTATAATAAAATGGGAACAACAAATTCAACACATGAAAAGGAAGAGAGCATGATTAGCGTTATGATTTTGGCAGAGGTATTTTTATTGAAAGTCACAGTGAGGACACAGGAAATAATAAATCACAGAAAAGCCACAGAGCCTACAGCAAAGGCAGTGGCAACAGGATCGTGGATGGGAGAAACACCCCCTTCAACCTGAAGGAGAAGCAGCAACAACAGCTGGATCAGGGCAGGAGAAGCGGCAGCAGAAGCGTGATCAGGTGTGGAGTCACCTGGGGGTACCTCTCCTATCCTTGATCCAGTGCAGAGCTTATTGGCTGGGTCACCTAGGGCAGCACCTTGAAGGGGGCGCCTCTCTCCTCCCATCCAGCGCAGAGCTTATCACTGGTGGCAGCAGTGAGGCAGCTGGATCAGGAGCAAGAGAGCTGCCCCCTTTAGCTCGCTGCCTAAGGCAGCCATGTCAATAAGTTCTCCACTAAATCGGGGGTGGGAGAGGCGCTCCCAGGTGGCTCCACTCCCAATCCAACTTCTACTGCCGTCTCTCCTGCCCCTAATCCAGTCAAGCACATCTCTTAAAATCACAGAACCCGTGATCTCCGTGACCTCCATACCAAAAACGTAGCCTTAATGATGGTGACGGCCCAGTCACCCTCCTTTCGGTGGGGGGGAGGGACACAGGCTCAGGGGTCACCTGGGGGAAGGGAGCTAATTGCTGGGGGCATGTCATGGGAGGAGGGAGGTCAGGCACATCCACCCCATGCTCCCTGGCAACATCCAGTGCCCTGCTCCTGCTCAACATCCGCTGTCACTGCACGAGGGAGTGGCGATAAGCATCCATTACTTCCCTCTGCTGCCTCAGATACCGGGCATACCCCCAGGCCTGGTGCTGCCTCCTGCACATGGCCCTCCACTTCTGCCTGAGGTGGTCTCGGGATTCCCTCATGCCCTGCTGAATCCAGACCCTGGAAACGGCCACCATCTCCTCAGGCTCATCTTCCTCTGCCCCATCACCAGGCTGGGGAAGAGAAGCTGGAGAATGAGATGATGAAGAGGAAGAGGATGAGAGTGGGTTCTGTCTCCCCTGGGCCCTCTGCTGCTCGCTACCCCTTCTCTCCCAGCTGCTGTGGCTCTGCCACAGAGCACCTACACAGGTGGAGTGCATGGGGAGCGCTTCAAACCGGGCGACTCCCAGTGTGGCCACCATACATCTGGCTGGCCCTGCACGGAGCACTCCAGATTTCCTGGCATGGCTCTGTGTGTGGCCATGAGTAGGTGCTCATGGCCACACACAGCCAATGGCTCATAGGAGCACGCATCCGGCCACTCCACCTTCAGACAGGCAGTTCGTGGCCACGCAGGCTAGCATCTCATCTGAAAACACCCCTTGTGGAGCTAGAAGCTGGCTTCATTCACATTCTCAAGTTCACTGCGTCCTCTCAGCTGCACAGAAAGCAAACTCAGCTCTAGCTGACTTAGTTTCCACCGCAGCTGCAGAGCTGTGTCTCCACCAGTTAGGAAGCCCCCAATTCCTTCCCGACTGGAGAAATGCTGTCACCTCATTGGCTGTTTCTTCTGTAGCTGTTGCGTAATTGACAGAGACACTTTGAAAATCACATTGAGGCATTTACAGGAAACCAACTAGACAGAAATCAAATTCTGAGGCCAAGGTAGAAAATTGAAAAGCCAAATGTTTATGGAACGACTGGCTTTGCTCCCTCCAAGCAGCGTGGATCGCTCCTGCTGCTCATAAATAATTAAGTTGAATTTGCTTTCCCCTTTTGTTTGGACTTATAAACTTCAGCCAGCAGGAGGGTGGCAGCTGGTCAGCAGCACACCACGGAGGGAGCTCAGGTGCTGACAAGCTGCATGTGGAGGAAATTGTATTGGCTCTCCAGGAAAGCAAGTGTTGAGGGCAATTCACGGAGAAGAAAGGTGCTGCCTCCCACTGAAATCTAGACATGGCCTGGGTTCCATGAGCCCAGGCTCTCTATGGAACACCACTTTCCTCAGTCAGGTGTCTTGCGTAGACAACTGCAGAACCATAAAATCCAGAACACTGTTGAATTGGTTAAGCACTGCAGTGAGAACTCCGGAACAAAGGTTTTAGACTAAAGGAATTCAACATCTTAATGTGGCTACGGCTTGGGGGGGCGGCTGGGGGGTCCTCAGATGAACTAGATGAGATCATCTGAACTAGTTTGTCTCCATCTCTTCTATTTTGGACCAACACAACCACCACTCTCTCCATTATTATGTGGCATTTGAGTTACTTGTTGTTTTACACTGCTACCACTAGAGGGAGACTTGTACTAGAATTCAATGTTGGCCTAGTCTGCAAAGGGATCTTTCTCTGCTGGGTGACTTGTGTTGAATACAACACCGAGGTCGTTTTTAGACGAGTGCGGTGGTGCCCGCGCTTGTTTTTCAAAAGACCCAGAAGTCCGTTCTACATGTGACGCTGCCGCCGAATACGCGCATGAGCGGGCGATGCGCATCCATTTCCGGACACGAACTGACCGGGTCGGCGATCGAGGCTGGTCATACGCGGCTGGAAATGGATGCGCATCGCCCGTGCATGCGCGTATTTGGTGGCAGCGTCACGTGTAGAACGGACTCCCCTATCCTTGTGTGCGTGCCCTCCTCTCTGCTCTCTCACACTGAGCCGTCTTTCCATGATTGGGGGTAGGAAATAGACCTAGCAGCCAACTAGAAAAGGGGCCAAATAAAGACTAGCCTCGGCCTGTATTTGGCCCCTGGACCTGAAGTTCGCCACCTCTGCCGTTATAGACCTGGGACTGACTCACCACTGACTTGTTGAGGCTGCATCCAAAAGCTGAAAGTGCCATTTCTAGGTGCAGCAGCATCGCTGGCTTATCCCACCCGTGTCTGCACCCCTGCTGCACAGCAGCGTCCCAACCAGGGTCATCTGTTGCCAGCTGGGGTAGGCCAGAAGTGTTTCTCTCTCCATGGGCTTTGTCCCAGCAAACTTCAACACATCTTTCTTGGTTTCCACACATCCCAGCAAACTTCATCACATCTTTCTTGGATGTGAATGGCTGCACCAGGCATGTAAACAATGGACGTTTTCCTGAGCTGTTCACATGAACATGTCCCCTGGAGTAAGTGCTTCCCTCACAGGTGTAACTCTGTTTGTTATGCAGAGAAATGCAGAAAAAGTAAATCACCAGACGGGGAATTTTTAAACAAGCAAGATTTCTCCCGCAGTTTAAAAATCCAGCTTAGGGAAACCCCCACAGGGGGGATTTACATGCTGTTCACTGGACCAGAAGTCGCCCGGGCGCTGTTGGAAACAGCAGTGCCGGGGGGCTCACAGAAGTTTTGATATGTGGACTAGGTAAGTCCCCAATAGCCAAAGTCTTACCAGTCTGCATCTCAAAACGTCTAGGAGTCGCCTGGCACCGCTGTTTCCAAAGGCACCCAGGTGACTTCTGGTCCAGCAAGGAGCATCTAAATCCCCCCACGGGTGTTTCCCGAGCTGGATTTTTAAACTGCAGGGAGAAATCGGACTCATTTAAAAATGCCCTGGGGGCCATCCCAGCTCCTCAAAGGCACACTGAACAGGGCTGGGCTGTGGTAGCCCCCCACTTGGACCAAGACACAAGTACCCCTGTAGCCGGAAAGGCATGGAAGCATCCCCCAGTCCTGTGTGGTAAGAGAAAGGGGAGAGCGATAGTGCACTTCTCACAAGCCTCTGCACCCTGCACCTCCCATTGGTAGAGGTGATATGTGGAACCACCAACAGGAGAGGTCCACAACATACAAGAGGCTGTAACCCCTTCTTTCTCCTTAGGACACAAAAATGTGACTGAAACAAGCTGGTCCCAGTGCACTGCAACCTGGTTCCATTCCAATCCAACATGGTCTCTGAAGGGGCTGAGTGCTTCTCCTGTAGCTGAAACTTCCTGTCCCACCTGGCTCTGATTTGGAGGAGGAGTGTGATGAACAGTCTGCCCAGAGCCAGCAGCCTGGCACGGAATCAGCCCGTGACAATGCACAAAGCAATTCCCCTCTCAGAGGAAGGGCAGCCTGGCTGTGTGTGTTGAGAGAAAATGAAAACCCTTGCCAAATATTTGCAGAAAATATTGCACACAAATCTCCTCCTGTTGTGTTAGGCCTCAGCTCCCTGAGCAAACAAACAGGCTGGCCAGAACATGCCTTCCCTACCACAGCTGGGACCACTGCATTTCTCAGCAGACAGCACATACCACAGCTTCCCTCAGATACACTAGACTCAACCGGCTCTTGGCATCCCCGGGTTAGGGTTGCCACCTATGTATATCTTTCCAAGCCACTTATGAAAAATGCATCTTGCAGGGCCTGTATTGGTGCCAGTGCAGGCCCTGCAACATGTATTTCTCATAAGTGGCCTAGAAAAACATACATAGGTGGCAACCCTAGTTTAGAACCCAGGTCCTGAGGAAATCCAGAAAGGGGGCAATTGCCACAAAGTGGCATCACAGAAATGCTAGTAGGTCTGCTGGGTTTGGTTTAGTGCACTCCTGGCCCAAGTGCCTCAGGCTCAGACCAGGTCAGAAAAGCAGCTCCAGGACTCAGGTTCCGGCCACCATGACATCGCATTACTCCATAGGAGCACGGCCACATTGGGAAGGTGAGGGGGAAATCCGTAGCACCTGTCCTTGTGGGGTGCTGAGACATCCCAGTGCTCTGTAGGGGGCGTGGCTTGTTCTGAAAGGGGTGGGGTTAAGTTGTTTACCCCACCCCTTCCCAATATGCCATGCCCCCCAACAAAGCACTGGCTGTAAACAGACAGACCACAGCTCTGGGGCAACAGCCCACTTCACCCCCAGGCTGGCCAGTCCATCTGAAGGCAGCCCACCAGATGTGGAAGCAGAGCAGGCTCAGCCGGCTTCAGGGCAACCCCACTTGTGGTGCTCCAGAACATCCCAGAGTGCCACCAGTAGAGCAGGCCTGGCCAGCTAAATCCGGGGCACCAGCCCAGAGTGGAGCTGCTGTCCGTCTGCTCAGCCGACCCACACTGCAATTCCACCCCTGGCCAGCCATTGCCCCAGCAACACCATAGAGTTGCAGGCGCTAGCCTAGAGCGTCGGGGGGGGCATCGTGCAAGTAGACCGTGGCCAGGGGAACCTACTGGGTCCATCTAAAGCAGGCCAAGCCGGGGCGGGGCATGGGTGGACACAGGGGTGCACCCCCGGAGCAGCTCCGGGGGCAAGTGTTCATCTAAAAACACCCACTGTAATACCATGGATGGGGGGAGGCCCTCAGACAAATCAAGTCCAGTTTCAGAAGAACCTTGTTGCATATGACCCAAGCTGGCCTTGAACCCTACACAGCCAGGTTCAGAGGGTCTCAGGTTCAAATTTCTGAGACCTACCCAAGTGGTGAATTTAAGAAGTCATCAAAATGAACCAGTAAATTTGCTGCCCTAGGCTTCTGCCATCCCCACCTACTCCCCACTAAAACCAGGCCTGAAGAGCAATATGGGAGAGCCAAGGCTGGGACAGCAGGAGGAGGCTGCATGTCAGGATTGAGGAGCATCCACAGACTGGCAGGAGAGAATCTGTCTTAGCTTGTCGAGGTCCTGCCCCTCCCCAGCCCCCTTCATTCTAGGAGCAGAAATTCACTCCTGGGGACGTTTTGATTAAAGCACCCAGCAATTCCCAGCAATCCTCCCCTGCCATCTCTGACAGCTTCAATATTACAGGCACTGGAAAGGCACAATAAAATATGTCTCTCCCGCAGCTAGCTCGGGTGGTAGCAACAAATCCAACAATCCTCTTGAGAGTGTCACAGCACAATTAATTTCAAGACGGTAATAGGAAGAGGGCATCATAGCCTCGGAAAAAACAAGCTGCATCTATGTTCACTGATATTAAACCAACCTAACAAAGCAAAGGGCATCATGACAGGCTGACAGAGGGCCTTGTTTCCTGCAAACCCCAAGGTACAATGCAGAGAACTAAGGAAGGAGACAGGTCAGAGAGCTGGAATCATCCTGGGCTGCTGCCGGACTCATAGCGGGTGGGTCCATTAAGGGCTGTCAGCCAAGGTGGCCAGGGGATTTGATGTGACCACTGACTGCAGTGCTGGCTCACTCTAGCCTTCTGTCATTGTAATCTTCCTCTCAAGTTAGGGTTGCCACAGTTTCCCTCAGTTTAACCGGGAGGCAAAGGGAGTGCTCTGCCCCTTCCCAAGGTAACCAGAGCATCACGACAATATGGCACTCTGCAGCGGGCAGGGCCATGTCACTAAGGGGGTTTCCTTTCCTCACCCCTTTTCTGATGCAGCCCCATCCCCTTTCTGACATGGCATTACCTCTTTTTAGCATCATGATGTCACGGTGCTCAAGGGGGCAGGGCCATGTTCAAATTTGAAGCTGTTTTTATAGGTTTTATTTGTACTACGGTTATTTGTACTTTTATTTTATTGTGAGTCGCCCCGAGTCGCTTGTGCGAGAGGGACGGGATATAAATATTTAAAATAAATAAATAAATGAAAAAAAGGGGCAGGGAAATCTCTTCCTGGCATGCACCATCACAGCCACTGTCCTCTGGGGCCCAGATTTCTCCAGGTTATCTGAGATATCACAGAGAAATCGAGGTTTCACCCAGAGCCCACCCTTCTAAACCCAGGGGCTCCCAGTCAAACCTGGTGAAGTGGCAACTTTAGCTGAGGCATGTAGTGTTAGCCACTGTCAGAGACAGGATGCCAGGCTAGATGAACCATTGGTCTGACCCAGGGGACTGTGCCTATGCTCCTATGACTAAGGTGTGGGAAGGTTCACAAAGGACCTGCTAGAGCCCTGGCTTGGGCCAGAAACTTGGGCCTAACTCCTGTCAAAACCCACCTTGGGCCCCTACAGCCAGGCTCTTCTGAGCCCAGGTCCTATGGGTTTGATGCCCCGCCCCAAAATAATAATAATACCATGACACTTCATAAGGGGAAGAGCTATGTCAGAAAAGGGATGGGACTAGGGTGCTCTCCGCCCCTTTCCAACACGGCTGCCCCTCCATGGAGCACTGTGATGTCACAAACCAGCCAGTTCAGCTAAACCCATGGATCTAAAAATAAAAATCAGAGGCAGAGGGAACCACCCAGGCGCAGAGGAGGAGTTGTGCTGTAACTAGGTTCCATTCTCCCCTCTGCCTCAGCTCCTGGACTGGCCTTCCGGTTGGCTCCCTCCTGGCAGTGGTGCGGGCAGCAGCTTCACCACTCCCAGGCCAGGGGAGGAGCCACACCACCTCCAGGTCCATGGGAGCCACCACTGCAGCCACTGCAAAGAAGCCAAAGGCTGGAAGCAAAGAAGAACCCATCTCCACCACTGGGAACAGGAATGGAGACACCCAGGGCAGAGGGATGGGTGCATTCCCTTCTAGTTCTGTCTCAGTGGGTGTGGGGGGAGTCACACACACACACACACACACACACATGTTGAGCAGTCAGAATATCACCCCTGCAGCTTAGATCTCTCTCAAGACTCCTTAAGGAAGCCCCAAACACTGCACCTATTCCTACCTTTGGGAGACCAATCACGTCACCAAGGAGTTTCCCAGTGAGGAAACCAGCTCCTGTTGACAATGACTGGAGTGTATCAACCCCGTTTCTGGTAGACCGTGTTTAATTATCTCCACTCTAATAGGGTTTTAATGAGCAAGGGGAGCTATGCCGAGGGCAAGGTCACTGGCTGGCTGTCAGCTTTCTGAACATGACACTCATCTGAGGCAAACTCCTGTCCTTGTTGTTGGCTGGAGAGGGTGAATATGCAGCAGTTGCCTAATTGGGGCACACACAAGTCATAAGCATCTGACAGGTGTTTGCAAAACTTAGATTAATTTAGCAGCTTGGGCCCAACGTACTTTAGGGACCGCCTCCTCCTCTGAGTTCCATCACAGTCTCTGCAGTCAGCTGGGAGTTGCTTTTTGACCATGCCTTTGAGTTCTGGTGGATCACCCATGGAGAAGGGAGTTCCAAACCCCAAATCCAGGGAATAGCCACTGAGACCATCTCTGTCCACACTCTCACTGTTTCTACTTGACGGACAGCGAGTTTGCGGGCAGAGGAGTTCTCAGTGACCTTTCCCTAGCTTTGGAACTCTCTTCCCTGTGGAATCCACCAGAGCGTAAGACTGTTGCTTTCAGAAACAATTTTAAACATTTGTACTTAAGCGGGCTCTTGTTAGCTGGGAATGGGCTGGGAATTAGGTGGTCAATATATTTTAATTGGGTTTTATTGGTGTGTTTTTTTAATGTATGTATCTGATTTAATTTTTAACTTGGTGCTGAAACGAGACTTCACGAACGTGGGAATTCTCATCAAAATCCCAGTTCCCGATACCGTCTCAGTCAAATCGAGAACCTCTCAGTACTCGGTAATGTCTCAATCAACATTTCATTTCTTGATCTACCAACTTTCCGCTTACCAGGATCCCGTTTACAGCTTTGCTGTTACTGTCTTGCCATTTACTGCTTTGTCATCCATTTATCCTGAACCAATGCATTTCTTGAACTCCATTTGCCCTTTCCTTATGACTCATTGGCTGGTACACATATTCCTTTACTAATCTGCCATCCAGTTGCAGATTGGTCAAAGTAAAGGGAACAACATAGTGTTGCATTTTTATTGTAATCTCACCTGGCCATGTAAACCTGTTTTTATCTTAGTAACTGTGTACACTGACTTGTGCTGCATTTTGATTGTATTCTCCCCATATCACATGATTGTAAACCTGCGTTTAGATGACTTTAGTAACTATATAACACCTGTTTGTAGCATTAGTAGATTAAATATAAATAGTATTGAATATATGTTAGCCCAAGTGGGAAAAACACTGGTTCATATTATAGAGCATGATGGGTACAAGCTAAAGAACCTACTAGCCAGCTAAACCTCAAACCAAAATCCTCAGGTCACAGTGATACGAAGTTGAGAGCCATGCACAAAGGAGAGGAGAAAGGAATGTTGCTATAAACAAAGCTATAAGTACTGCAAAACAGGAGATAGGCGGCAACACCTAACCAGACAAAGGGGCCTTTTTAGTACTTTGATGCAGAGTGACTGGGTGTCAACGAGAAAAGTAGCCTTGGAGATGCCAGGAGGGGCATGAGTAATACCCCAATCTAAATTACAGAAGGTTTGGCCCGGACTGGAGGGTTGGGGTCTGAATGCTCTGGAAATAGATTGGGGGAAAATAAATAAGCATATCAACTGGGTAAGCCCCAAACCATCAAAAGATTACAAAAGGCTTTGTTCCCAAATATGCTGATACACCTCCTGCCTGAAAGGTCAGTCGAACCCTGCACTCAGTATTTTGACAACATGTCCCCACCCAGAACAGTATAAAAAGCCAAGCAATACTCCAGGTCCTTGTCTCAGCGCTTGGCATCTAACTTGGTGTCCGTGGGCTGATGACCCTTTCTGGAGCTCCTCCATAGGGAGTTCTGCAACACAACAAGGGGCACCTTTCCCGGGTACGGACCCCCGGGCCCCCACCTGTATCAACCTCTCCAAACCAACGCTCGCCACTGTGATCTGCAGGACACGTAAGAAACATATTTTATATGCTAGGCAGGCCAGGCTAGGATCTATCTAAGAACTGTTGCATTGGGTTCATGCTGTACCTGATTGTGTGAGCAGGATAATAAAACAGTGTTGTACCCAATTAAAAACGTCTAATTTGTGGTGTGGGGGTGACAAAGATCCCGATTGGGGAATTGTGCTTGGGAGGGAAATTACTGGATATTAAAAACGTCTAATTTGTGGTGTGGGGGTGACAAAGATCCCGATTGGGGAATTGTGCTTGGGAGGGAAATTACTGGATTGAAAAATCAAAACAATAGAACAACAATTCTGATTGGAGGCAGTGGAATGGAGGTTAAGGGGCACTGGAGGGAGGTTAAGGGGTGGGCTATTCACACAGTGATAGGATCTCCCAAACCCAGAAACAAAATGGTACCCTCAGCAATGTGAAGCAGTAAATGAATGGTATGGAGTAAGCAGAAAATCAGTAAATTGGAGCGGTATTGCAAGAATTGAGAATTTGATTGCAAATCGTATCAGTATTGGAAAATAGTTGTGATTAAATTGATTTTGGTTCCTGATATGGCAACATTTCTCATGATGAGCAATTTAGTTGCTCGTTTCAGCCCTACCTATAGCCTGTCCATGAGCCCATGGCTTTCGGATAGCATGGGGTCGAAATCCAAATAAACAAATCAATGACTACACAGGAGAGGGCAGGGGAGCAAAGTCGCTAATTTTACATGATCTCTGCAATCAATGGGAAATCAACAGTTAGAACTTATTAACACTACATTGTTTTAGAGTGGGAGATGGCACAAACTCACATTCTGAACGTTACGTGAAATCTTTACCTCTTCCTGTCTGCATAGCATTGTCTCCTGCTTGTGCCTCTTGCTCCCTGTCCCTTCTCCCATGATGCATTGCACACCACTGGGGGGAGAGGGTCAGAGTGCATGTTCTGGAGGGATCAGAAGGGTGACCAAGGGGTGGGATGTGGATTACACACACACACATACACATCTGTCTGTGCCCTGTTTTGCAAGCAGAATATTAAGTGGCTGTTAAACCTATGAGGTTACAGGAATAAGCCTCTCTGCTTTTGGCAGAAGTATCCATGCCAGGGAAATGCTCACGTGTCCCTCGATCATGTTCATTTGTTGGGAGAGGCACTAATTACATATTTATAGCTTGCAGACATTGGAGCTAATTACACGACGCTCAGTGTAAGGCTGCCACAAAGACTCACACAGTCTGCTAATTCAGAATGGTTATTTACTACTCTACCTGTCTCCAGGCTTCCAACAGGCCTTGCGGGATCCCACTAGGTGTTCAGGCTTTAAATGTAAGTCCTGGAGTGTTATTTAAGATCAGAAGCAAAAATATCTCAATGGCAGTTACAGCTAGTGAAGGTAACAAAAGGCTGAGCTGGAACAAATGGTGCTTTTGGATTTGCTAATTAAATATAGGTATCCGTGTGTTGCAAGGTGAGCATCCAAATTTGAATTTTTGCACCCCTTTCAAGGGTCACCAAATTGTTCATTTGTTCACTGTTCATTTGTTTGTTTGCTTGTTTGTTTATTTGGTTTCTCTGTTCAATACTACGATGCGTCACATGGCATGGGTTAACCAATCAACAGTTTACCAATTACAAAAACAGTCATCTAACAAAAAATGAAACACAAACAAACAATATGTCAGGGGTTCTGGGATTCAGACCAACATTTGTGGGCTCCAGGAATTCTGACCTTGCCTAGGGAGCTATTCATGTAGCTGTTCTTCAGACCAGCCCTCTGGCATTCAAAGCTCCTGCCAGCACTTTGCCATGTGCCACACTGTTGCTCCTTGTTGTGTACCTCTTATTCCTGTGACTGAGCTCCAGCCCTGCTCCTGCATCTTGCCTGCCTCCAGCCCTGCTCCTAGCAATGCCTCCTGCACTCAGTGACTCTACCTTGGACAGCTCTTCTGACTTCAACCCATGACACTGCTTCTGTTCTAACACCTGTTTGACTGTCTGATTGGCCAAGCTTGACCCTAGCTGGGATTGGCTAATCCAGGCTATAAAATGTCCAGGTCTCTTCCTTGCCCTCTGCCTGTGCAACAGGTTTTTACTTGACTAGCTAGGTCATCTCTGATGCAGAGTAAGCTTTGATTCACCTCATTCAAGGACAAGCACAGCTGAAGGTTTAAACAGAACTTGACTCAGAATTCTCAGGCAGTTCTCCTTGTGTTACATTTAACCAGACAGGATAGGGAGGGATGAAGAAGATAAAGAACCACACCACAGAGTGGAAGGAAGAAAGAGAGGGACTAAAAAACAAGAACCCCCCCCCCCCCCCCCCAATCTTTCTCCACATAAACTTCAATCATAACAGTGTCATCTAGTGGCTTCTTTGATCAATTGCTCTTATTAGCAGTGAGTTTTAACTTGTGGATGTTGCATATACTAACAATCTCCGCCTTTGCACCTTGCTCCCTAGTCCAAGTGACATCCAGTCCTGCTCCTTGACTCTGCTCATCTACCTGCTTCCAGGCTTCCCTGCCAGCAGCTCCTGGTTCCTGTTTCTGCCTCGCCTGCCACTACCCTGCTCCACAGCTGCTCCTTGCCTGTGCCTCTCTTAGACCCTGATTCTCCTATGGGCTGCTTCCTTGGTTCTCAAACCTCTGGACCATACCATGATGCAGCCTCTGGATGTGTCCTGCTGCCACGTTCACCTGTTGGACCTAACCTTCATCTCCTGACACTCCAACTTACATCCAGACTCTAGACATTGCCTCAGCCCTGCTGGAACATGATGGCCCTCAGCCTGCAAAGGCTGCCCACACCTTGCACCAGCGCTCATTGCTACTTTCCTTCCCACCCTCTTCCACATGTACACCTGTAAATAAATAGGTATCCATAAAACACCAGAAGAGTCTGGTCCATTCTCCTCCAAAGGAAACCAAACCTTAAATGGCCTGTGTGGGTGGTTGGCCCTATGCCCACCATAAGTTGCTGCAGGATCCTCTCCCAATGACTCAATCCACTCTGGTATTGCTCTCTTATCCATGCACACATTGATTTACACAGTTGATGTCCACAGTTCCCCAAAGCATATACTCCATTCAGTAGTTCAGTGCACACTTTCCTTCTTTGAGGCAAGCCCTCTTCACTGGGCTCCTTTTACCAGGGCAAGCTTCTTCCAGGCACCTTGCCTCCTCCTCTAGGATAAGTCCTTCTCTGGCTCCACTCTCAAGGGCCTCTGGCCTGGTCCCCTCCCAGCCACTCCTCGGGGCAGACTTCCTTGTCCATTCACCTTGGCTTTCTCTCCAGCAGGCTCTCAGCTCCAAGGCAGGGCCTGTTTGCTAGTCTCCTTCTGGTGGTTTCCCCCCAAGCTTCTTGCTTGGGCTTTTATATTCCAAGCCTTGCTCCAATTGGCTTCCAGTTTTTTGCTACACCCTGCTGGGGACAATCAGCCAACCCCAAATGGCTCGCCAAGCACTTGGCCAGATGATTCCCGCTCTCTGACTAGTTTGGCAGGGGGTTGCTCCGTACAAGGACTTATTCCAGCCCCATGGGCCTAACCCTACAGGCACTTGGTGATGGGTCACAGCCGCCTTCAGCAGAGGTTCCCAAACTGTGGGTCAGGACCCCAACTGGAGCCATGACAATTGTGGTTGGGGTGACAACCCCAATAGCTATTGGACAGTCTTTGGTGCTGCATGGGATTTCAGGATTACAATGAAGTCTTTAAAAATAGGGTTATACAAGCAAATGGCTTGGGCACCACTGTCCTACATTTTTCCATGGAAGAGAGAGAGAGCAATACGCTTGGCCCGATCCCCCAGTCAATAGCACAGATGCAATACCCAGTCACTAGCACTGCCTGCTCTGAGAATGGTGCCTGGTGTTTCGAGATCCATCACTCAACCAAGTTTTAATCTTATTTGCATGGGACATTGATTTTTTAGCACTATATTTTCTTATCAGAATACCAGGAGGTGCTAAATCAAACAGCCTTCCAGAATCCCAAGGATGCAACATCAATAATACCTTTATCAACCAGGCTTTTATCTCATCAAAGGAGAATACCAAGTTTATTCGCCAGGACCTGCTTCCCATAAAACCATGTTGAGCACCACTATATTTCTCTCCTTTCATTCCCTACTGTTAAAGCCCCTTATCAGTCGTTCCATTCTTTCGCCTTGGATCGATAGCAGATTAATTCACTGAATGTGAATTTGGTGCGAGTGCAATGGAGGATGTTGCTGTTTGCACGAATCAATTCCTCTGGTAATCCCCAAAATGCTACATCAGGGGTGAGGAACATTTTCCCTCCCATGGGCCACAGTGAATTCAAGTTCCACACAATTCAAGTTCCACGGGTCACATAGAAGTTGGGGGCAGGCCTGCTTAAGGGATGTGCTCATAATGGGGTAAGGAAGGGGAGGGTCCAGCTCATGGATCATGGTCCTTGAGTGCCTGCCCTCATCTATGCTCCCTTCACCAACCTGCCCTTGGGCTCTGATTGGCCAGCACAACTTGCTTCTCTATTGGCTGCTTGGGGATATAAAATGGTTCAATAGGCCCAAGAAACTGTCAGAGCAATTGTGGTTGTAGGGTGGCCATACCTCCCCTTTAAAAGAGGATGCTTATGAAAAATACATGTTGCATGACTGCATTGTCACTACCCAGTAAAATCTTTAGTTTTTGAAAGTGTGACCAGCTGGATAAAGGGCCCAGCAGCAAGGGAGAAATGAATTTATCTTGGATTCCCACATATAACTTCCAGTCCAACAGATAATGGGATAGATCTTCAGTCAAAGCTGAATCACAAGGGTATGGTGGAATAAAGTGAGGAGCTCACATATATCTTGTTTCTAAGATCACTGTGTGCTTATCCAAAGGCACAATGCAGTAAGCCCCCCCCCCCGGCTTTCTTTACTGTTATTTAGAATTGCTAAGTAATGATGAGACATTGGAAGGAATCAGGCATCTCATTACTGTGCTCAGTCCCAAAGGGGCTGCACCCTGCGGCAGCTTAAGGTAGCCCTGATGTGCCAAACAGGCCAAGGACCAGATGACAAAATAACGTATTCAGTGAACTTTGCCAGAGCAATGAATTTAGCCTTTTGATAAGCAAATCCCTGAAACCGATCGGCAAATATAGTTACTACGACTTCATTTCAGCTCTCCTGACAAAGATAGAATGTGCGACCCCTCGAGAGCACCCTCCATGTTTGGGGCTCTGCTGAAAGGAAGTGGTGGCCCCGTCCCCTGGCCTGGTGAAAACAGGGGCCCCAGAAGTAAATAAAATAGCGGGGCCCAGGGCAGTCAGCCCAGGTCATCCTGGGGTAAGGCCAGCCCTTCCTAGACAGGAAGCTGTTTGAAAAGGGCCTTGGTCTGAACCTGATCCTGCCAGCACTTGTGTACAACAGGGCCTAATACAATTTAGCACATCCCCTTCGGCACAAAGTGCTGGTCCAATGTCAGTCCCATTTGGGTTTATGGTTCCCAGCACCCATAAATGTCATCACTGATGTGATGGATGAAGGAGCTGGGACTCACTGCCCCTCAAGTTTAGGCGATTTCTTTATTATTATTTTTTCAGGAGCTTTTACAACAGCCATAAAGCAGCTGCTGATTAGTGGCAGGTTTTAAAACTTTAGGGAAAAGCTGTTGAAATCAGCTTTTGTTGATAAGCTTCTGCAAAGGCAGAGCAGCTTACTGCTTTCCTACGAGGTCACTGCTGTGATGCATGTGTGTCCTTCACAGCTGCTGCCTCCCTGCTAGGAGAGCTGACTGCAAAGGCACAACAGGAGTTTTGAAGAGAAGGGTGGGAGAAACCTTGTAAGAAGCTCCTCCCCAAGGCTTTCAGGAGCCTGGACAATCAGGAGTAGCATCATGGGTGAAGTGTGGGCTGTAGCCAATTTAAGGGTTGAGGTTCAACAGGTAGTCCACATGAGCACTGAGGCAGGCTAGCACAAGCAGGGACAATTAGCTAGGGCTGTGCACAGGTGGAGAGGGACCCAATATCCCAATAGCCACCCTTAATGTAATTTTTTTTTAAAAAAACATAAAAAGGAGAAGAGGCAATTCTCTCATTCGTCAACGTATAGTCAGTTCACCAAAAAAGCATGCTCCACTTATATAGCAAACAGGTGTGCGTGAACCAATTAGTATTCCCATGTGGGGTTAATTGTTGGAGTAAGCAAGAAGCTCAAAAAAAGGTAAATTGCCAATAAACACACTGAAGAAAGAATTCAGAAAACAGCCTCAATACCACAGGAGAGCTCCCTTCTCTTTGCTACACAATGACATATACAGAAACCTTGTACAAGCTTTTTCATTCGACTCGGGCCCTGCTGTCTCGTTGCTTTCCCGGTGTTTGGCAGCTGTGGGGGACGGGATGAGGTCTAGCCCCTTGAATCTCAGTCCTGACAAGACAGAGGTGATGTTGGTGGGTGTGGTCGGTGATCTGGGAGAGGGGGCTTCCCCATTATTGGGGGGGTTCACCCTCCTTTGGTTCCATCTGTGCAGAGCCTGGGAGTGCTCCAGGATTCACAGCTGCACCTGGATTCCCAGGTGTCATTTTTCACCAACTACATCTGGTGAGGAGGCTCCGCCCATATAGACTCCAACCTCGCCACTGTCATCCATGCATTCGTCACCTCGAGGCTAGATTACTGCAATGCACTCTACATGTGACTGCCCATGGTGACAGTTCAGAAGCTGCAGCTGATGCAAATACAGCCCTTCAGTTAGTCCCTCAGTCAGATACAGACCTTCAGTTAGTTTTCGGAATATGAAATGTCATGCTTGCTTCAGCCCTAGTGCCCAAAACTTTAATAACAATAGGTGCAGCTGGAAAGGAGAGAAGTAGGTCAGTAGGATTTTTCAGTTATAAGAGGCCAGTGCAAGGGGGAGAAGAGATTGGGGTGTGTGGGGGGAGAATTATGTAAGCAAGAGTTGTGCATAGATCTTTGGCCCCAAAAATGGTACGGGCACAGAAATAGCAGAGTTCTGATGGAGGGGGAGCCTTGCAAGTCAAGTCTGGGCACGGACTTCAGATGTTCCTCTTACCCCCTGGAGTGATGCTCAGCCTGAAAGGCTTGACACCAGATCTCTTCTGCCATCGTCCTTTTTCGCCATCCAACAAGATGTTCTGATGATCATGAGCCAGATGACTCTTCGCTGGAACTGTCAGATGGTGTGTGAAAGGGACATCAGCTGAACACAGTCACATAAGTAAAATACACCAGCTAGGTGCAGAGGAAATGGAAATCCATATAACTGAGTTATGTATTATTAATTATTATTAATAAATAATAATAATAATAGCACCAGCAGTGTACCTGGCACTATACAATCAGTCGTTATAGACAGGTCCCTGCCCCAAGGTGCTTACAATCTAAGAGAGACAAGGAAGGGGGGGACAAGGAAGAGGGGAACATCAGGAGAGATAAGGATACATTCATGAAGTTGAGAAAATGCAGGTGCACATGCTTAACTTAGTTACAGGGAAGAGATTCTGAGGGACGGAGGGAAGAGGATGCAATTTCACTCGTGACGAGCCAGGGAAAGCGTGATGGAAGAGGCAGGTTTTCAGGAGGGATTTGAAAGTTGGGAGGGAGGGAGCAGAACGAATGTATCCAGAGAGGGAGTTCCAGGCCTGGGGGGCAGCAAGAGAGAAGGGGTGAAGACGTTTAGAGGAGCAGGGGCGTCACAAGCAGGCAAGGGTGGGGGCAGAGGAGTAGCGAAGCTCCCGGGCAGGAAAGTGGCAGGATACAAGAGCAGAGAGATATGGGAGGAGCAAGGCCATGAAGAGCCTTCCCATAGAGGGAGTCAATGTAGGGCAGGGAGAAGGGGCTGAACATGGTCAAAGGGAGGGGTCAGGTGGTTGAATTTGGAAGCAGAACACTGAACGGAAATGAGGGGGATGAGTTAAAAGCAGAGGAGACCAGTACGGAGGAAGTTTATTTATTTATTTTATTTATTTTTCAGATTTATACCCCACCCCCTCCTGCAACGCAGCTCAGGGCGGCTTCCAACAATTCTACAATAAAAACAATAAAATTCCTTTTAAAATATTACATATAAAATAT